>CAUYRH010037049.1:0-35956 GCA_963574655.1 Perodicticus potto | reverse complement strand
AGCTCAATTTACAATCGCCAAAATGTGGAAACAGCCTAAATGCCCACCAACCCAGGAATGGATTAACAAGCTGTGGTATATGTATACCATGGAATACTATTCGGTCATTAAAAAAGATGGAGACTTTACATTTTTTGTATTAACCTGGATGGAAGTGGAACACGTTGTTCTTAGTAAAGCATCACAAGAACAGAGAAGCAAGAATCTTGTATACTCAATACTGATGTGAGAACAATTAATGACCTAGTACACAATGGGGATTGGGGAAAGAAGTGAGTGGAGAGAGGGAAGGAGGGAGGGGGACTGGGGTCATGATGTGTGACACATCTTTTGGGGATGGAACACAATTATAAGAGGGACTTTACCTAACAAATGTATTCCATGTAACCTGGTTCTTTGTACCATCAATGAATCCCTAACAATAAAAAAAGAAAAGAAAAAATGATCCTCAATGATACAGATGTTGCTGTCACTGGGCTACACTTTGCTTGGCAGGCTGTCACTCAAAGCTGGTTTCAGCTCCTTCTACACCAGTGGTTCTCAACCTATGGGGCATGACCCACAGGAACTGTATTAAAGGGCTGCAGCATTTGGATAGTTGAGAACCACTGTTCTACACAATCTCTTTCAGCTCTTTCCCAAATGACATGGAAATTGAGGGAAGTATTTAGTCTACTGTGCTGGATGTGCTAGACCTGGGTAGTAAGAAGGGAGTTCTCTGTGCCTGTGGTTCTGTACACTGAGTCAAGGGCAGTCTCTCTCCACCTGCTCTGAAACTAAAGAAGAAATCTACTAAGTTGGCAACAGCACAAATATAATTTAGTGAGGAGGAGGAGCTTTCTAATTGGAAATCTTGCGAAGGGCAAAGTGTTAAAGTAGATTATAGAATTTCCTTACCTTGGAGTCCAGGGGAAAAAATACATAGATTTTTCATCTGTCTTAAAGACTGAGATGGTGATTTGGCTTTTCAAACCCCACTCTGGAAGTGAAAGATTTGAAAAGCCAAATGAAAAAGAAAGATCTTGATAGTGAATTTCAATGTTTGTTCAATATGTTCCTATTGCATGCATAAAAAGTATTAAAATGGAGTTTGAAGAGAGTTGACATACTTAACCAGTATCGTTCTTCTCAAGGTTTATGCCATAAATTAAAAAAAATAATCAAAGATCTGGTTTCTTGACAAGAACACCAGGATGATAACCAAATATGAGAATTAGCTTTCTTCAGAAATGTCATTTAAATGTTTATTTAAAGCATAAGTGAAGAAACAAATAGTCAAAGAATACCTTGAGCTCTATAAATGAAAGAGAATGCAAATCTATTCATGTTCACTATGGATGTGACCCCTTCACCCTTGCAATAAGACCTTAGCCACTTTCCCATTATTTCCCATTGTCCTTTGCATCAAACTTTCACACTCTTTATTCCCAGCCTAAAACCAAGCTTATCCTAGCTCTATCTTAACAAAATAAAAATTTCTGCCTTGTCCCCAAATCCCCCTCTTGTATTTATCTCCTTTCTGTCACCTTTCTGAAAAGGGTCTGTCACCTAAATACCTTAATTTTCTTCTCATTTATTTTTATTTTTCCACAGCCTATTGTTTCAAGTAGAAAAATATTTTTATTCAAAGTAAACCTTACATGAAACATTAACATAAACATACACAAGCACAATTTCACTGGTTGAGAGAAGAGAAGAACCCTCTTCTCAGACTTCCATTTCCCCCTGACTAGTCAGTCCCTGGCAACCTCTAAAACACCCAAGGCTCTGCACACCAACCACTCCACTAATGGGTATCCAACTTACCTCGTTTCTACTCCAAAGAAATGGTCAAGGCACTTAAAATCTCCTAAAGTCAACAGACATTTTCTGTACTGTGTCTTGCTTGATTTTCCAAAGTATTTGATACTATGTATAAACAAATGTGGAACCATTGATAATTTCCATGTCCATGTGTTCGCTTCTCTGTTGTGAGGCCTTTGCACATTCTGTTTTCTCTGTTCTAATTCTCCATTTTCTTTCTCCCCTAGAGTAAAAATTCAATCCATTTTTATTACCTTTCAGCCCCCACTCACTGTGCAAGCCATTGTCCTCCTCTATGACTTTATTGTCTTCAGGTCTCTCCCTATCTCCAGCTGTGTCAGTTGCCTTGCTGCTCCTTGAACTCTTTGGGGGTCTCTTCCTTATCCTACTGGCGTGGCTAGTGTCCTTGGATCCTTCAGGTTTTTACTTAAATGGCACCTTCCTCGGTGTTTCCATCCCCATATCCTGCCTCATTCATCTTCTAACCACTTGGGTCCATCCTGCCCATTCATCATCTAACACATACTTTATTTTACTTTCTTATTTTTCATTATCTATCCCTCACCCTAGAATATAAGCTTTGTGGAGATAGGGATTTATCTGTTTTGTTCACATCTGGAACATAGTTTGTGCTCAAAGATTAGTTTGAGAAAGTGAATTAACTGAATTTGCTAAATAGATGAAAAAATGAGTACTTTCTTCTTCCACATCTGCCTGAAAAACTCCTATATTAAAACCTCATGTCCCATCAGACCAAAATAACCTCTTTCTTGAAGGTTCCTACTTCCTGAGGCAGGCAGCATGAAGGTCTCCTGTTCACTGGAGACCAATGTTAGTAACTCTCGAGAGTACTTTCTGCTGTATGACCTTCCTTACTCTGGTGAATTTGCCTCAGAAAGCGTCCACCCTCAGCATTACCAGATCAGAAACTGGCCTGGCCAGAATAACAACATGGATTCATCTCTCAGAAATAACATTAAAATATGAGTACCTGGGAATGACCAACTCATCCAGGCTTATACAGGACAGTCCAGTTTCAGTCCTGAAAGTCCAGTGTCCAGAGAAAACTCTCAGTCACAGGCAAACCAGAATGGTCAGTGACCTTAACGCCAACTTACCTACTAACAATGGAGAATAACTTTCACAGGGATAAGAATAATCTAATTATGTTAGATAGCACCATCTTTTTCTATAGTTGCACTGTAGAACAATGCTAGATCATTATCAAAATGATGGTTAGTGAGCATTGTATGAGACTGAGCAGAAGTGGGTCACAGAAATAAGCAGTAGCACCGGGATAGACCAGACTGATACCCCTCCACTGGGCATTAGAAAAAAGTCCTGACAAACAATGTAACCAAATCATTTGTACACTCATATTAATCTGAAATAAATAAATAAACAGAGAATATCCTTGGAACCTAATTCTTTGTACCCTCAAATTAACTTGAAACAATAAAAAATAAGTAAATAAATAAATAAGAAATGAGGCGGGAGAAATAAAAAGAAATCGTCCTGACAAGGCAGCAGAGTTGATTTACCCCTACCTCCTGCATCTTTATCCTCATTAGGCATGCTATCATCAATGGGGCCAGAATACAGGAGACTATAGATGGCTCTCCCCTGGATAATGTTTGAATGGGGCTGCCAAGTTTTGCCCCCATGTTAAACTTTCTTTCTGCGTTTCTGTGTTTCACACTGCACCTGAACTGCTTGATTCACACACAATTCTGTAAGATGACTTAGTGTCATTATACACTAAAGCATTGTGAGTCGATTCTGTTTTATTCATTGATTAATGAACTAGCAAATTGTCATATATGCCACTCATACTTAAGTGGGATGTCTTAAAGGAGTGATACTAGGGTTTTAGTTTATTTCTTAAGTCATAAGACCCAACTGGGAATATTCCATCAAGAAATAAAAGAGAGAAATCTTCTAGCAGTTCAACATGGTTCTTGCTTTCTCTGTCGGAAACACAAAGTTCAGAGATTTATGATGCTCTTTCCTGAGTCTTCAGGTACAATTGGTAAATAAAAATCAAATTAAGTTTCCAAAAGTGTTATTTGCATCTTCCATTTACTACAAATAAACATCTTTTCTAGCTGCATTATTTCTCATATAATATGCATTTAAATATAAATATATATTTATATTATGTGACTATCAAAAGTTTCAGTCTTAGAGAGTTGCCTAATCCACTCACTAAAAGCTTACTTTCTCTCATTTAATATGCAAAATACCCTCTCATTTAGAACTAAAATATGAGCCCTTCTCTGGTCTCCATCTAGACTAGAAATGGCTCAAACATAGTAAATCTTCCAAACTTATTTACATCTAACTACAGTGTGAAAAAATTCAAATTTAACAAGGATTTATTGAGCACTTCTATGAATTAGGTATGTGAGATGTTTATGAAAAAAATACAGCATGCTCTCCTAACTAAAAATGATCATGGTTGAGTTAATGGTTGGCGATTCAAATTGTTGTGTTATATTTGATCGCATGCTGAGGCGGAGAAAAATGCTGAGAGAAACTGTTGGTCTTGTTTTTCTCTTAAATTTGAGTTCTGGGCAAACTAACTTCATTTTTCCATAAAGCTATTCTCCTTCAAGGAGAAGAAAAGTCAATAGCACTGGATCCTCCTTCTCATACTGATGTTTATACTTCTGGACAGTGATTTCATTTTTATCTTATTAACTTTATATTGGTTTAAATTAAATTAGCAGAAGAAAATAAAATAGTTGGCAGTATTCACATGATATTACACTGTAAAATTCTAGCTGACTGCTAACTGGGTATCTACCCAAAGGAAAAGAAGACATTTAATTCCTTCTCTTTTTGCTTTTACATTTTAAGTTAAATCCTTCACCAAATGAATCCCATGAATTGACAATTACATTTCTTTAAACAGAAGTAGGTCAAAATTACTCCGAACACACACACACAAAAATGGCTGCTGACATGGGCTGATGTATAGCACCACAAGCATTCATTTCTAAACCTAGATTTTAAAGATCAGAAATAAATAAGCCTCTATATATGTCCTGGAGCTGTCAATTAATGCTTTAAGTGGTCTGTGAACTTGGGAAGCTTGTGGTTTCCCAAATCATTGCAGTACCAGACGTACATCCTTGCTGACACTCTTCTCTCTGCTATCCCATTGCAAGGGTGTGCTGCCAAAAAATAGATCAATTCGGTAGCTTTGGAACATGCCCAGTACTTGTAATTTTGATAATAAAATTCTGCTAGTAGCACGAAAACTTCAAAACAAATATAACATTTCATGTGGTAAGTCTCAGATATAGTGGACTCCTCTGGTTATATCATTCCTAGATAATTATATGTTATGTTGGCTTCAAATGTATGCATGACCTTATGGTTTCCTCAGATGTCTTTGTCACTTTCAGAACTGAGAGGGGTGTCAGATCCTTAGGCCAATTTTTCTTTTTTTTTAGTGCTTTTTCATTCTTTCTTTTTGTTTGAGTGTGAAGTTTTACATATAGCCTTTCTTCCTCATTCAGGTACTAAGAGTCTTGACATTTCTCTCTTGGGTCCCTTTGTGGTTTTCTCTAAAAATGGCACAAAAGTTCCAGTATCACAGTTGAAAAATGAGCAAGTTTAGATCACCCTGCTAGGTTCCATTTGGCTTCACATCTGCTTTCTGTGTTCAGTGGCTGCTCCTCCCTCTTCCTTTCACTGAGGTTGCTGAAGTTCCACATCTGCAACTCAGCTGTACCGACTGCCTAGCTCAATCAAACCACAGTCTCACGTTGACCAACGAAATTTTAATCCACTGGAAAATGAGATGAAGAATTAGTTTCTCTCTGCTATACATTTCACAACTGAGTTGCCTAGAAGATATTTATATATCTTCAGGTCCACTCGTTTGCCCTGTTTACCAAACCTTGTGACATTAATGTGGTCATCAGTTTCTATGCATGACACTCTGATGAGACTCGGGGGCCTTGCCATGAACTCCAGTTACTTGACAGGGCTCTAACATCTAGTTTAGCTCTTGCCTGTCCTTTCCTCTAGCAATCTGAACCCTGTCCATTGTACCTCTAGCTACCTCATAGGCCTGAGCTATCAATAGATTAATTGCATGGGAACTTGGCACAGTGATCCATCTGATATAAATTCCAGCCAGAAGACTGAATATTATTACATGTTAAATAAGAAAAGTTAATGTAAGCAAGTCAAATTTAAATACCACCTTAAACACTATACACTGGACCATTGGTCACCCAGTACAGTAATCAGCTTCTAACTGACCTGGGTCTCTTAGCACATTCTCTTGCTAAGCCTCTTCTACAGTATCCAGGCCAATTCTTCATCCTGTCATATGTTATCCTCAACCCTTTAGAAACATACAATAGGAGATGAAGCCTCTAGTCTCAAATCGAGACATGACACATCTTGTAAAACAAATACAATGTATGTACAATGTGAGATTCCTATTCCTGCTACTCCAGGCACTGCAGACAGAAAGTCTTTAGTCCCTGTGGGAGGAATACTTTCTTAGGGGACATAAGTATGATTCTAGTGAATTGCAACTTGAGAAAATGGCTTGTATATTTTGGGCTTCTCCTGATACTGGATAATTAGTAAAAATGAAACAAAAAGTAAAAGAAAGATTACATTCTTGCCTGATCCTGAGTATCTGCAGGAAACCAACAGGGTAAGGTGACTATAAACTTAAAGTCATTTAAAATGAATAGGGGTATAGGAATGACATGAGTAAAACCAGAAGGGACCTTTCAACACCTGCAGTGTGAAAACAGAAACAAAAAATTATGGCCAGTCACAGTAACCCCATAGAGGTGCTACCAATGGGGGTCAGATCCTTCAGGAATCAAAGTTCCTTGGCAGCCAAAGAAATTTTAAATGAGCAGCAGAGAAAGAAATCATATCTATGACCTAGTAATGATCTAAGTTTCTACTTACATTCTTTTCCTTGGTATTATGTCAGACTTACATTTATTTATTTTAAGTGACTTTCCTTTTCTTTCTTTCTTTGTATGTCTGAAGGATTTCCACAAGGATGTATTATATAAAAAGTTGTCATATCATTTGGTTTCTACATATTCAAACCTATTTCATATGTTGAAGATATTCTCCACTGTAAGTCTCTGGAAGGTGTAGGGCCCTCCTTTGCTATAGATGCTCAAAGAATTCACTGTGGACTTTAAATCAAGAGCTGAGGAGTACCAGGGCCAAGGCAGTAAGATCGAATACTTACCCAGGTTGATGTCTGTTGCAGGCACAAGATGTGGCACTCAGCATTAGTTAGAAGTTCTGTGAAGCATTTTTCGGTATGTTTTGGGCTGCATCAAAACCCAGTTCTCCAGTCTTTTTTGTGATTATGTACATTACCCTGTTGCCTTTTTGTAAGTTTATTTTCAGCTTAAATCAGCTAGAATCAGTTTCTGTTGAGATACCAAAACATCAATCTTATCATTCTCCTGAGACTAAGCAACACCCTTCACTATTTGAAATCATAGCCTTGGGTTATTTGTTCCATGCCTTACTTCCTAGTGTGTGAGTATCTATTTTGTGTTTCTTGTGGCTTTGAACTTCACCAATGATCTAATCTTCATTCTCCTTCCCCACTTCCTTGTTCCAAATAATTCTTTCCTCATGATTACATTTTGATTGCAAAAGACTCATAGGATAATATAATACTGCGATTATATGCCTCACCAGAGTTTTGAGTTTGTTTTCGTTATTTACGACAGATCTTAGACATCCTTTTTTTGCAAAGAACTATACATCTTCCTAACACATAAAGAGTATTGTGAAATATATATCAGCTGTTAAAAATGTGCCATTTCTTCAAAAAAATAAATATATGAAATATAATTTCCAAGTGAAAAGCAGGTCTTAAATTGGAAAAATGCAATATCAAACTTACTTTGCATCAATAAATGGAATATAGATCACAATAGACATTTTAAAACTTCTTCTATATGTTATGAGAAATGTTGATATACATCAAAAGGCTACAAGTTCTCATGTAACTGAGATGAATATGTAACTTATAAAAAAGGAAATTTTCTAGATGATTGACAATGACCCCTTTAATTATCAAGATACTTTCAACTCTTTGGTGAAAAAAGTTTCTCAAAACTACATTATATAACTTGTATGCATTTCTAATAATATTACATGACACAAGCTAAGTGCAGTGGTCCAGGCCTGGAATCTTAGCACTCTGGGTGGCCAAGGTGAAAAGATCTCTTGAGAACAGGAGTTCAAGACCAGCTTCAGCAAGAGCATGACCTCATCTGTACTAAAAATTGAAAATGTAGCTGGGCATTGTGGTGGGCAACTGCAGTCGCAGCTGCTGGGGAGGCTGAGGCAGGAGGATCATCTAAACCCAGGAGTTTGAGGCTGCTGTGAGCTATGATGCTATAGCACTCTAGCCTAAGGCAACAGGGTGAGACCTATGTCTCAAAAAAGAAAAACTTACAAGACACAGAATATAAACTTTCATTGTTCTTATTTAAACACAGATAAAAAGGTGTAGTATTAGAAAGTTTTAATATTGGGTATAATAGAGTAATGTTATGGGAAAGTTTGGGGTTTTATGGAATAATACATTAAGAGTTGAGAAAGCATAGGTGTTATGGTTGTGAGACGAAGTTTTAGTCTTATTTCTTCTAATTTGCTGGGTGAATTCTATGATCAGTGCCCATGCCCTGAAACAGCATTTCTTTGTGCACCTGTGTGTGTGAGGCATGGACCTAGAAACTAAAAATTTCTTTGTGTGTAGGGAGTGAAGTCAGACACTGTGGGAGAAAACATACATGTGTATGTGTATGAAACTGTCTTTTCCCTTAAGTAGTTAATAAACATTATGGAAAACTTGAAACTATCATAGAAAAAGCAGGCTCACAAACAAAAGCTAAATTGTGTGGTTCAGACTCCGACGGTAGTAGGAGTTCAAAGAAGGCAGAAATGAATGTGGGCTGGGGTTTCTTAGAAAACTCTTGTGTGGGAGAAGGAGCTCAAGAGTATGTTTAATGTTGTTGTGAAGGATTGAAGAAAGTCATGTAACCTTTCACTGAAACATAAACTCCCTCTACCCAGGAACATAAAGTCCTTTTCTAATTATGCAGCTTGTGGAAATACCCAAGTATTCCTGAAAGACAAAGGCACTTGTCTAGCCACCCAATTTAGTGGAATCAAGCTTAGAGGTGAATGAGTTACAGATGTCAGAGCAGCGCATCTTCCCAGGCATCCTTCCTGGAGAGAAAGGGAACGGAATCCGCCCTCAGAGAGGGACTGAGTCTTGGTGGGCAGCCAGAGTGGGGAGAGCAGACACAGGGGAAGGGAGCATCATACTCGTGCAGAGCAGTGGTGAGGCTCACCGTCTGTAATGCAGCCTCGTATTGGGAGATAGTGAGGACAGGATTGGAAAAGCACATTACAACATATTAATAAATGTGATCTAATTAAATCAGAAGAAAAGCTAAAGCTCTGGGGGAAATCACTGACTCCAGGGCTGGGACAGGGAAAGTACAAGATGAGCCTGGAACACCTTGGTGGGAAGCAAGGAGCCGCTCAAGACGTGAGCAGGTCACGTGAGAACCATGCAGGAACTGGCCTGTAATGGTCCAGAACAACGTGTGCATCAAAAATCGGGATTGTTGGTAATGGATTGTAACTGTTTGAGTGCGATTCTATACTGAAATAAATAAGAAAATGAATAAAGAAACATATTGAGGGAAAGAAAAAATTATTCCTTGCAGTGTAGTGCCAACTGATAGACACACAAAGCACGGTAAAATTAGAAAATCATTAGCAAACAGTAAAATTAGTAGGTGAAAATTTGGTTACAAAAGGATATTTATAAAGACTCAAAATATCTTCCACGAATTACTTATTAATTATGAAAAGAAACAGAATAATTTGACAATGGAAGAATCGTAACATCTCACCTTAAGAAACCAAAGCTAACATCACCAGAACTGGGATCCACAAACATCATGTGACTCACAGCATAATAGTGTGAGAGAAACACAGCATCTCTTCACTGATATTCTTGCCAAAAGGCATTATCTGGATCCGTTCATGAGCAAACATCAGACAGAACTCTTCCAAATAAAAGAAGCTTAAAGAGACATGAAAAGTAAATATAACACAATGCTGGATTGGATCCTGGACCAGGAAAAAACTAGCTCTAAAGGATTTTATTAGGCCAATTGATAATTTTGAATATAGAGTATGAATAAAAGTATTATATCAATGTTAAATGGTGTCATAGTTACATAAGAGAATGTTCTTGTTCTTAGGAGTTACACTCTTAAGCACTTAATAATATGAGATAATGATGTCTCTCACTTATTTTTGTAAATAATATGTTAATAGCATAAATTTTATACGTATATGTATGTATGTGCATGGAGAGAGAGAATGACACAAAATATAAATTATATCAAAATATAAACTCACGCACATACACATATTAAAGAAAAAACAAAGTATTGTTTAATTATAACCCTTAGAACATGATAGGTCATTTATGTGGATATAGGAACAAATACCAATATCTGAACTCCAGTTTTCCTCTTTACATAATAGAAAACTGTTATTTTGTTGTACTAACCTAAAGAAAATGCCAGAAATGCAGGAAAAGAACTTCAAATTTAAAACAGCATGGTTTTGTCATAAGAATTTACTTAATTCTGAAAACTTCATGGTTGAAATTTGAGCAAGACATTCTTTCTGCTAAACCAGCTCAGGGGAGGCAGAACAAATCCCAGCCCATGTGAACAAACCTAATGTTTTTCAAACACAATTCCTCATATTATTACATGTGTTATTATAGGTTACTTTTTTTTGCTCCTATACATATGGAAGGGTAAAAATAAATCATTTTTTTAATCACAGAAGGTTTGAGACTATACCACCTGAAATCTTCAGATTCAGCCCCACCACTAAGCCCATAAGAACAGTATCTGGAAATTCTGAGAATTAAGGGGTTTTAGAATCACCCTTTTGCCCCACCTTAAGATTCTGTATATCCTGAGTGAACCTCCCTAGTGGTCCATGTGTTCTTTCTTTCATTTGTGACTCTCTCCTTTGCTCTTCATATAACTCTTCAAGCTGAGCATTAGGGATGAGTTTCTGCCCTGTTTTTCCCAAGTGTCCTCTAGTTTGACCTGGGACAAGAATCCACTGCATCTGTCTAATCATGATAATCTCTTTGTTCTGTTAAATCCCTTCTTATTGTTCAAATAGTTGATTCTTTTCCCTTAGTCCCTGTCCTTGGCTGTCCAAATTCTTCAGCTCAGACGGTCTTTGCTAGTACTATGATTCTATGACCCACTGACTCATTGGCTCTTTTGATGTACAGATATTTGTGAATTCAAATTAGGATATTCTACCTCTCTATGAGAAAAAAAAGTACCTCCTAGAATAATCTGGAAACCTCTAGAATGATCTGAAATCTTCATATTAAAGTTTCTTCAGGGAGTTATTTATTATATTATCAACTCTAGAACACAAATTATGGAATATACCTAAGTTGATTTCTGTTGATAGAGGTCACTGCAATAAGAACTCTTCCCAACTACTTTCTCCTTCTATTGAACTTCCAGAAATGCCCTGATAGCACTTCACTCATTAAAAGCAATACCCAGTTTTCCATTTAGTCATATACACATGGAAGACTATATTTCCAAAACTTTGTGCAATTTGTTGAAGCTATTTGACAAGTTCTGGCCATAGGAAATGATATGTGCCATTTCTACACTATGTTGAATTTAGAACAAGATCAAAGTATCTTGGATTACTGAGCCACCCTAGGAAAGATAACTATTCTGGAAAATTACTCAGAATTCTGATAGATTTTATGAGTGATATTTAAACCTTTATTGTGTCAAGACACTAAGATCTGATAGTTGATGATTCCTGAAACACAGTCTAGCCTATTATAATTAATACAAGAATCAACCATATAACAGCCTCTGTGTAGGTACTAGGAATAAAAATAAAATAAAATAGTGTTCCTGCTCTCTAAGTGATTATGTCCAGGGGAGGATTAGGGTAAGCAAATCAGCAATTGTAGTATGAGATAGCATTTGTGACACGAAATGTATGCACAGGAAATACTGAGTATGGAAACGTCTTGGATAAACTGCAGTGACCTATATTCTTAATGATAAATAGGATAAGAAAAGAAAAGAAAGCATGGACCAAAACAGGACACTAAAATGGGAAAATAGCATGAGAAAAGACTGATGTTATGAAACAGGATGACCCCACTAGACAGTAAAATGAACAAGTGCCAACTTCAGTACTTCATGGCTAAAGATAAAGTTAAGTGATGCAGGAAGACAAAGAAGGCACCTAGGGGGAGGGAATTGCAGAGTTTCCTGATGAAACAATCCCTACTATTGTTTCCAGAGCACATGGCAGAGACCAAAGCACCTGCTAAACAAACTAGATCCATAGCTCATCACGTTTTCTTTGTGCTGGCATGGTTTCATACTTTACTGCATATTTATACTCTTCATCCAATCCTAATTTATTTTTGTCTATAGTTAGAGGTATGGATTTAGTTTTTTTTTTTCCAAATGAATAGTTGTCCTTGCTACATTTATTAGACTCATCTTTGCCTCAGTGTTCCAAGGTACCACCTTTTTACATACTTAAGTTTTGTATGTACTTGGTCCTATTTCTGGACGTAGTTTTATAGTCCACTGGTCTCATAATCTGTTCAAGCACCAATATCAAACACAGTTAATTGCACAGACTATACAATATGTATATCTTAACACTTGATTGGGCTAATTGCTCTTCATAACTTTTGTTTATTTCTAACTATTGTTTTCTAGCTCCATAAAAGCACAGCATAATAGTTAGGTAGATTCATTGGGGCTGTGTTAAATTTATAAATTAACTTAGTGATAACTGATAGTTTTTCGATGTTAAAGCATTATATTTGAAATGAGGGATCTATTTGTTCAACTCTACTTTGTGTCTTTCAGAAATGTTATAGTTTTCTATCTATAGGATTTGCATATGTCCTTATTAAATTTATTTTAATTATTTTGTCTTCTCTCTTGCTATTGTAAATTAAATTTCCCTATCATTTTATCATCTAATTGTTATCATTTGTTAGCTTTATATCCTGATACAAGACTAAATTCTTTATTGCCCAGTCATTGTTCTTGTTGAGTTAGTTTTAGCATAGATCCTCCAGGGCTTCTTCATGTACATGATCATATTATGTTGAAAAAAAATTGTTATTTCCTCTATGTAAGGGAATTTGGCAACATATAACAAAACTATATATATATTCTCTTAGAATATAGAATTCCTACTTTTAAGTAATTTACCTTGCAGATACACAGTTGACCGCAAACAACACAAGTTTGAATACACTATTCCACTTATACATGAATTTTCTTCTGCCTCTACCTCACCTGAGACAGCAAGACCAATCTCCTCTCTTCATCCTGCTCCTCAGCCTACTCAAAATGAAGATGCCAAGGATCAAGACCTTTATAATAATCCACTTCCACTTAATGAATAGTATATACATTTTCTCTTCCTTATGATTTCTTAATAATATTTTATTTTCTCTGGCTCATTTTATTTTAAAAATATTTGCAATATATTAATTATATTATAAATATCTAAGTATATATTATATATTATACAATACACAGTACATATATAACATACAAAATGTGTGTTAATCAACTGCTTATGCTATCTGTAAGACTACTCAACAGTAGTTAAGTTTTGAGTGAATCAAAAAGTTATTCACAGATTTTCAAGTGTGCAGGGACTGGTGAACATGGCTCTAATTTATTCAAGAGTCAACTGAACCTCCAACAATTAGAAAATACTTACATGCAAAGATATTTCTTGTATCCTTTATTACTATAGGATATTGGAAGCAATATGCCTAAATAAACAAGGTTAGTTGAATAACCTTAGTTTATCCATGAGGTAGAATACTAAGCAACCATACAAGAGAACGATGCAAAGCCATATGAACTGAGGCATAATGCAGAAGAGAGCTCCCTTTTCCAGAAAGAAGGAGAAATAAAGTATCTGATTATTCATGCAAAAGACAACAGAGGGAAGATAAGTCAAAGACTAACAGGATTAGTTACCTAGAGAAGGTGGGTGAGGATAGGATAGAAGTCATGAAAGAAATGACATATGCTTTTTGTAAAATCTGACTTTGGGGACCATATTAATGGGCTAGGGTTAGGGTTAGGGTTATGAAAAAATGAAGGAAATGAAAAAATATCCCAAGCAAAAATATCCAAAAGGATAGTAAAATCATTTTACAATGTAGTACAAACAAAAACAATTACAGCAAATCAAAAGAATATAGATATTATATTCTATCTATCATATAAATATCTATATTTCAAAAGAATAATATAACTGCGCTGAATAAGTTGGGGAGAGAACTGACCAAATTTTGCATACAGGATTTAGATGATATTCCCTTAGACTAGAGACAAAAATAATTCTAAAGAAATAGTGAACTCCTTTAGGAGGCTTCCCTTTGCAGAAGAATGGGTTAGCAATATGAAACTCTGTGCATTTTGGGATCTGCAGATAAGACATTACATTGTGGACAATGGTAGCCAAGTTTCTTAATGTTGGAAAGGGGAATTACAAATATGCAAAGGGAAAAAGCTACAATGAGCCCTGTAGTATTGAATTGGAAATGGAGGTATCGGTGTAGACTCATGTTATTAAGATAGAAATAGTGGAAGAGATGAGAGAAATAATACATATGAAACTATGAAAGCATCTAGAAGTGATTATATCCCAATGGAAATAAGAACATCTCTTTAAATAAATGGCCAATTCCAGGGCTGAGATGGGGAGATTAAAAAAGAAGCTTGAAACATCTTTTTGCACCAGAAAGGACACACCAAAAGGACAAAAGCGCCAGTCTAAAAATCTCCCACCTGTCAAAACTGAGATAATTTGGAATCAAAATAAAAATAATAATGTATTAAAGCCCATTGAATAAAATAATAGTTCATGAGTCCACAGTGCTATAAACAATCTAATAAGAGAATACAAATCTCTCTTTATAGTGGAAAAGCAACTAATAAATGTAGGAGAAATTATAAAATACAAAAAATCATCATTTAGTAATCATAATAATATCTGACTCAAGCAAGAATGTCCAGCAGATGCTAAAACCAGTAGACAAAAGTTTGATAATTAGTACATTTACATAATCTCCAAGAATCTCTTCACAGATATTTATTAATTGCAAAAGAGAAAATGATAACTTATAGCAGGAAAAGCTGGCAGATAACCCTTTAAGTAAAGTTAATACTACAAATCATGGGGAAAATTGCTGTTATATGCCTCTTGATATGATGCATTAGAACAAACATGACTAGTATTCCTGCCAAAATGTATAACCTCAATCTCATCTTGAGGGAAATTTAGCAAATACAAATCAAGGGACAATCTACAAAATATGGGTCTGTTCTTTTCAGAAAACTAAAAATCAGCTCCAGATTAAAAGGAAGCTAAGAGATGTTACAACTGAATGCAACACATGATCCTCAATTTTCATTCACTAGAAAGAACATAATTGGGAAAATTGGCAAATATGAATAAGACCCGAGATTATATAATAATGTATTAATGTTTAATGTTCTGATTTTGATAACTATGTTGTAGTTATGTAAAAGAATGTTCTTGTTTTTATAAAATACAAGCTAAATAATTTAGGGGTTTTTAAAAAAAACATCATATCCATAGCTTACTGGTAAATAGTTCAAGAAAAACGCATACATAGATGATAATTGATGATGACAGTGATGATGACAAGGAGGAGAAAGAGCAGGACATAGGTAGGTAGAGAGATAGACAGATAGATAGATGTCAATGTTAACATTTGGAGAATCTGAAGCAAAGAATACATAATTCTTTGTATTATACTGAAGTCTTTTAAACTTGAAAATATGTCAAAATACGTGTTTTTCGATTCGGGTTGGCTGGAAGGCAAGAACATGTATGCATAATGTGATCTCTGTCCCCTCTGCTGCCTGGAGGAGCACTTCCCACCACCCAACTGGCCTCACTCCCACTCTGGCCAGCTGGTAAAGATGGAGAACTCTTAGAACTGGGAGTCAGAAAACCTCATATCAGTTCAGCTCCTCACTATGTTTCTTGCACAAGCTGTGTATCATTTTTGAGTTTTAGGGTTCTGATGTGAAAGAAGGCTTAAGCATCATGATTACTCAGTCAAACATCAAAATATATATTGAGGGTGGCACCTGTGGCTCAAAGGAGTAGAGCACCGGCCCCATATACCAGAGGTGGCAGGTTCAAACCCGGCCCCAGCAAAAAAAAAAAAAAAACTTGTGAAATGTTCTATGTGCTAGATTAAGATGGTTCTTCATGTAAAATATCAGCTCTCATGGAGATAATAGTCTAATGCAGAAAGCAGATTTAAAACACGTTATTGTAGAAATATAAAGTGCTGAAAGAGAAGAAACACATAAAACTTAATGAGATCTGGGTATTGGGAGATCAGGGAATGCTTCTCTAGGGGAGACACACAAAGAGTATACAAGTGAAGAGCATTCCAGGAAAAGAAACTGAAGGTGGAGGATCTCAGGGAGACTCTTCCTTGGCATCTATAAGAAATTGAATGAAATCCAGGAAGTAAGGACTAACAAGAGCCCTCTCGGGCTAATAGTGCAAGATTGGATGGAGAGGTGGGAGGCCGTGCACAATGGTGAACACTACCTCAAGAATGTTAATACCTCTTTCAAATCTACAAATCTGTTTAAAAGGCGTTTAGATGTGGGTGTTTGACTTAAAAAGAAATCCATATCTCACTGTCCATTATAATATGGCTCAGTATTTGAGTGTCCAGCTGATGATAGTTACTTAGAAATATTAAATACTTCCAAGCATCAAATAAATTCATTATTTTGGAGTATACCAGCCTAAGAACTGTATCTGATAAAAACTTTCTATATCACAGAGGGCCCAGAAGTCAGCCCTCCATATTAGAGAATGGCATAAGCAAACCTAAATGCTGGTGCAATAATCCATCAACAGTGATAGAAAGGGTCCTCAGAATAAAACATCTATCTCATGCCTGTAAAATCATTGAAAGCTATAGCCGACCAACCTCTAAAGTAAACATAGAACAATGGTCTCTCAGCTGGCAGACTGACAGTGCTAGCCTATTATAACATCCCCTACTCACAACTAGAGATGTAGATTCTGCATGGAAAATTATATTACACTTTCCAAAACTTCTCTGGAACAATAAATTGTCTTTGGGATGTATGTTACTTTTATTATAAGAGAAAAGCACATGTCCACAGGAAGGATCAACAAGAAATTCATACTCTTATAAAAAAAAATAGGTCAATAGCCTTAAATCAGACAAAGCTAAGATAATTGGGCTTTCTGGCCTTTTAGTAAGAGCTCAGGTCTGGATTCTTATCTTCTGCAGAGGCCAATAAGACTGCTGACCTAGTCTGCTGCTGTATTCCAGCAGGGTCAAATCACAGCACAAACCCCAATCACAGCAGCGGCTACTCACAGAAAGGTAGTGTCTGTGTAGAGCCAGGAAGGAGGGTTTCATGTGGATGACAGCAGGGGCCTGATGTTTCTGCAAACCGGGCTTACTGGATGTGCTCTGCATTGTAACTAATGTGGTGGAGTGTTAAGGAGACCTAATAAGCCTTATAAAATGGTGCAGAATTGTCCCTTAGCCCAGGGGTCACAGTGGGTCACAGTGGGGACTTATCCTTGGGTAATGAGAGCAAAAATGCATCTCCTCTTAGCTTTAGTTGAGCTACGTTCCCCCAGTCCTGTTCCTCAGTGCTCTATTCCTGTGGTGTGGGACGCTCCTCCCCCACCTGGTCCTGACCACACTGATTTCCAAAGTCCAGCACAAAAGCAACTCGTCTGCAAAACCTTTCCCAGTGCCCATCCCCGCACCTCCTCAGCTTCTGCAATTCCTTGCCTCTCTTCATTCTGCCCCTAATTTTTATTATTTTATTTGACATCTACATACTGGGCTGCCATTACTTCATGGAACCATTACAAAATTATCTTTTCTTTATGAAAGAGGAAAATGAAGCAAAAAGAAGTTAAAAATTTTGTCCAAGTTAGATTTCTCACATTGGTAGCATAGGACATAGCAAATGAGTTCAGTTCCCAAGAAATCTTTGGACAGGATGAATTGAAAGTATTTATTTCTGAGTCCAAGAAGAATAGAACCACAAGAAATTATGTCAGGAATAGAGCACAAAGATTCCTTGAAAGCTCGTGAGTAATCTATAAGTTTACCCTTTCCCTCATACCAGAGAGAACCACATCTTATTTTCTAGGACTGCCAGAAACATTTACAGGAAACACTTTTGGGATTGTTTTTTTTTTTTTAAGAAAAGTAACCATGAGAACAAATGTGGCTTATTACAATTTTATGCAAATGATATTTGATACTTACTCAAAGCCCCTGCAGAAACATTTATCAGCAAAAAATATGTCTCTCATTTCAACCCAAATCCCATTTATCTTCTAAATCTCCTAGGAGCTTTGTGGAAATGATTCTCATTAACAAAATTTGACAGGAAAAGGGAGATTACATATGGCAAATGAGCTGTACTGTATTCTCAAGGTTACTGAGGAAATTACTGGTGAAAATATATCTAAGATGCAGGACTCTTGATTCTCAAATCTAATTCTGTGACCATTAGAACTTGAATTAACAGACCCCAAAATGAATTCGGATCCTGATTATTAAAAAGTAAAAAGCCTCATAGAGAAATGAATATGGTTTCCAAACAATTAACTTTATAGGTTTTGATGGTTCTGAAACTATAATTTCTGTAAGCTAAATATAAAGTCATTATTAATTTAGAGAATGAAATACTTTAAAAAGTTCACTCTCCTCACACTCCCTGCAATAGAAATCTGCACAGCTAAAAAGTGTTATGTTTTTTAGCTGTGTACTCAGGTATGAGTGTACTTTTAACATTCTAGTAAATAAGTAGTAGGTCAAGAAGTTAGGCTCAGCAGCATAATAGAGCATTGAATAGGCATTCTGTTTTCCTTCCAACACTTGCCACCATGTATCCCCAAACACCAGTGGAAATTCACATTTGGACTCTGAAGATAGTTCTTGAAGCCAAGGATAAATTTCAAAATCCATTAGTTACTGAAAAGCAAACAGATACACTGCCATTATGGATTGGGCCCTGCTGGCTACCTACTGAAATATTTGCACAGGGTACTCTCCCTTTCATTAGATTGCAATCTCCATGCTTGCTCGTGATCATAAAAACAGATGATTAGCTCTGTATCATCCAAATAAAGAACTTATTCAACCTAGCACTTAACTACTATGGAATATGCACTTCAGGAGGAAGTTGGACAGATGAGTTCCGAATAGGACTGAAAGACCGTTAGCTGGTAAAAGTATCCCTCAAGCCATGCTCTCTTTCTATAAATGAGAAACTGTGGATACATATTCCCAGCCTTTGCAGAGTTCTGGAATCTATGAATGAGTAACCCTGAATGTCACACTGTCATGGATGTGCCTCGGAAAAGTTTATTGGCAGGTAGGCTACGCTGAAAGCTGACATCCAGAACAATGAGGGTATATAAAATACACAAAGGAAGAGAACCATATGTTATTGAAGTCTTTAAGGCATTTGTCAGTCAACAAAGTCATTTTGCTGCAGCTGAAATCTCATCTTCACCATTGCTTCCTCTAATTCTGTATTTGCTTATTTTTCAGTTCAGCCGAGGCTGAGTTTGAACCTGCCACCTTTGGCATATGGGGCTGGTGCCCTACTTGCTGAGCCACAGGTGCTGCCCTATATCTGCTTGTTTTTATTATAATATATATATATTTTTCTGAGCTATTGCAAAACACTTTGTTTCTCCCTTTCATTCTACGATTCTATACATTGTCTGTGGCCAGATCATTCTTCCTACAACCTCTTCATTCATATCATTCCCCTGTCAAAAATAGTTACTGTGTCTCTGTTTTCGACAAAAGTTTTATCCACCAATCATTCTATCTGAAGAAAGCAAAGCTAAAGAAAATTTATTATTATCATTGCTGCTTTTGTTGTGCACTAGAATGTTTACTGCAGTTCAATTCACAAGTGCTAAGTCATGGAAGCAACCCAAAAGCCCATCAACCCATGAATAGGTTAACAAACTGTATCATATGTATACTGTGGAATACTATTCAGCCATAAGAAAAGATGGAGATTTTACATTTTTTATGTTTACCTGAACAGAGTTGAAACACATTCTTTTTAATAAAGTATTCTCAAGAATGTAAAAAAAAAAATCCAATGTACTCAATACCATGAGTATATGAAAACAATACATAAACAACTCCATGCCCACATGAATGATAAAGCACAAATATAGTCTAGCAAAGGTAGTAAGAGAGGGGTGAGGGAAGGGGAGAGAAGGATGAGTGGTTGGTGGGAGGAGGGAAGGCAATTGGTGGGATCTTAATATGCACAATGTGAAGGGTGAAGGGTTCAACTACAACTTGAACTTTACCTTAGAATTGAAAACAATGTAACCTAAAAATTTATACTTTCATATTAATTTGAAATTAAAAATAAAAAGATGCCCCCTGAGTTGCAAGAGGTAAATCCTATTCTTTACAGATCTTAATTCAACCTTCTTCCTCTTCCTCCTTCCCCTGTTATTTTATCATTCCACATCCTACATTTTCTCTGTACCTTCAGCCCTCCAATGCAGAAACCTCCCGAAGCTTGTCAATGGGGAGGAATTTTCCACGTTCTGCTTTATCCAACTACCATATAGTTTTTCACTTTCCTGTTTATTTCTTTCATTGCCACAAATGGTTTAAAATCCCTGTTCTAGGCTTTCCTTTCCTGATTCTCTTAACTCACCAAACTCCAACTTTCATCATCAGCCATCTATGTAAGGGCCCTGCTTTTTAAAGGCATCTTATCCTTTAAGGAACAATCTCCAAAGTAGAGTGTAAGCCCCCAAGAAGTGAAGCATGGGAAACATTTGAATTTTGATTTAACATATTTTATTATACAATAATATTAAAATAAGTGGATTTTTGCACTTTACTATGAAGACAATATCATATATGATACACATGCACACATAGCAAGTATGAAGAGGTTGGCATGCTACTGATGCAACTGCTCATTTCTACCATGTTAGAATATTATAATGTGTGTGCCTTTAAGGAGTATTTATAGATCATATCATTTGCTTTTAACATAAACCAATTCTCACAAAAATTATAAGTACCTTAAAAAGATTCCTTATAAGAAACCACAGGTTGAGAAAAAACAATGTTGATAAAACAAGGAAAACAAGAAAATGGCAAAAAAAAAAAAACCTTTTGCCTTTACTTCCAGTTCTTTGTCTATCATGTAACAAAATTAAAATGCAAGCCTAATAAGATCAATAAAATGTCAGATTAAAATATTACTAAGGGGATTGTTTAAAATACAAATTTATTTCCATTATGTTAACAAGGGCTTCCAGACTTAAAGGTGTTTCGATTTTGTTTTGTAAAATACCAAAACACAAAAAAAGGCAAGTGTTTCAAATTTATTGATCTTTTATGTGATGACAATTCGCTGTCAATAACATGCTAACTGCAGACATAAAAAATAAACACTTATTAAGTTAATGGTCTTAAGATAAAAATGGCTTTTAAATAATGAGTAAGAAGTTAGCTGATTTCAAGAGAGAAAAGAATACTAATACACTGGTGGTAAGATTAAATTAGTACAAACTCTATAGGAAAAAGCATGGAAATTCCTCAAAGAAATAAATGTAGACTTAACAATTGACCCAGTAATCCCACTACTGGGACTCATTCCTTTAACAAACATTTCTCTATCAGATAAAAAAAAATAAGAAAAAGAAAAGATTTTATTTTAAATTCATTTTTTTATCTAATATTTTTGTCTATCTTGATATAGATATGAATTTCTGACTTACAGCATTCTAGCATTCCCGCTCTCCTTGAACAACATCTTTTATTGTTTCTTGCCAAACAGGTCTGCTGGCAATAAATTCCCTCAGTTTTTGTTTGTCTGGGAAAGTATACTTCATTTTTACTTTTGTAGAATCATTTCCTTGGATATAGAATTACAGATTGGTGGAGATTTTTTTTTCATTACCTTAAATATTTTAGAACACTCTTAATTACGTGGGTTTTTGTTCATTTGTTTTGTTTTGCCTGATTGGTTTTTATAAAACTACAGCAATTATTACCCTTTCCCCTGTATCTGTAAGGTGGTTTATTTTCTCTGGATCCTTCTAAGATTATTTCTTGGTCTTTGATTTTCTGTGGTTTGAATATGACATGCCTTAGTGTAACCCATGGTTATAAAGGCTTTAATTTCCTCTAGTATATTTGTTTTTGTGTCCCACTTTTTTGTTCCACTTGAGAGTACACTTTTGTTATGAACAACATACTGGAATTATTTTGAGCTGGATACTTTCCCTTCACTCTGCAAAAGTGATTTTTCTTAGATCTCCACCATAAGCCTAAGAATATGATAAAGTGCCTATGGGTAAAACCCAAGAAAGTAAGTTGCTCCCCTCCAAAATTGCAGCCTGCAGCAATTTCTCATTCTCAACATGGTCTGTACTTTGTTTAGAGAAATTCTAATCATAAAATTACTACTTAAGTTTCTTTTTTTTTTCCAGTTGATGGATCTGATAATTTCTGCTCCAAGTAAGCTGATCTCATCTGTGTTTTTCTATATTTCCTATATCTCCAAATTTTGCCTGTGTACTTAATTCTCTGAGTCTAAGAGGTATCATTGCTTATCAGCTTGTTAAACCTTTTGCTGATTGTAAGGTTGGAAAGGGTGATTTCCATGCTGAAGTCATGTCAGAGATGAAACCAGAAGTCAAGATTCAGGATATTTATTTTTCTTATGGAAAATAATTTCCACTGATGATAGCTGATAAATAAAAATTACAAAGTCTATGAGGAAATTCACTGTCATAAGAAAAGGTTGTGCGTACAATGAATGAGACTATGTGCAGGTGAGGAATTAGATCAAGCAAGATTCATTCTAAAAGAGATTTTAAAGCAAGGGTGAGATAATGAAAGGAAACCAATAAAATCCATAAGAAAAGTACAGGACTTGTGACCTGGGAGACCAAAATAGATGCCCCTATATCAACTAAGATGTATTCTAAGGTTAAGGAAACAAGAGTTATCTATGGGTCATGGGCTCAGAGCAGTTAGTGCCCTGTCATATTTCTTTTTTTTTTGCGGTGGTTTTCCCGGATTTATTTATCTATAAGCACGCGCATGTCACGCAGCCCTCCTCCCGAGTCTTCGAATCGATCGCCAAGCTGGGATGACTAAAGGAGCAGGACGGACGAAGAGATGCTCACCTTGGGGTTCTCCGGGCTGCGAAGAATCCCGAGTCGGGGGTGGGGGAAGGGGAAGGGAAGGGGAAGGGAAGGACCAGGCTCTGGAGAGCCGACTCCTGCCTCGAGTTCCGCACGTCCCAACTGCGGATCGGACCGGGCGCCCCAGTGCAGAGACCCAGCAGAGAGGGGAGGGAGGGAGGGAAGGGACCCTGTCATATTTCTAAATTCCTATACATATAAGAAAAACATATCCTTGCTAAACTCCCAAACAGTGGGAGCTATGAGGCTGACTTACAATTCAGACCACTGCAACTCTGACTGGACAGAGGAACAATCTTACAAATACTCTTTTCTGATAAACGATTGCAGTCCTTGTACACTTCACCAGCTTATAGATACAAAACTGTGTTTATGTCCTATATTTTACCTTTTAATTAAAAGAGCCAAATTCCAACTCATCTTAATTCTAAAATTTTCCCCCAAAATGAACATTTCCCATTGTACCTGTGCTTGGATCCCTTGATAAATATGTATATCTTTTCCCCAAAACCTACTGAATATGTATGACTCAGGCCCTGTGAGGCGTAATGGAATAGAAAACCATGAAATGAAACTAACCTCTTACAGTCACCCGATCTTTGATAAACCAAATAAACCAAACAAGAACATACGCTGGGGAAAAGAATCCCTATTCAATAAATAGTGCTGGGAGAACTGGATAATCACATGTAAAAAACTGAAACTAGACCCGCCCCTCTCATCACTTACAAAAATTGATTCATAATGGATAAAGATTTAAATCTAAGGCATGAAACAGTAAAAATCCCCTAAGAAAGTGTGGGGAAAACACTCGATGATATTGGCCTGGGGAAAGACTCTATGCAGAAGACTTCTGGGGAAATTGCAACAACAAAAATAAACAAATGGGACTTAATTAAACTGAAAAGCTTCTGTACAGCTAAGGAAACAACAACCAAAGCAAACAGACAGCCTTCAGAATGGGAAAAGATATATGCACATTATGAATCTAACAAAAACTTAACTAGGATTGATAGAGAACTCAAATTAATCAACAAAAAAGAGCCAACAATTCCATATACCACTGGGCAAGTGACATGAATAGAACCTTCTCTAAAGAAGACAGATGAATGGCTAACAAACATATGAAAAAATGCTCATCATCGCTAATCATCAGAGAAATGTAAATCAAAACTACCTTAAGATATCACCTAACCCCAGTGAGAACAGTCCATATAACAAAGTCTCAAAGCTGCCGATGCTGGCATGGATGTGGAGAGAAGGGAATACTTTTACACTGCTGGTGGGATTGCAAATTCATACAGCCTCTTTGGAAGGAAATATGGAGAATCCTTAAAGAACTTAAATTAGACCTCCCATTTGATCCTGCAATCCCATTACGAGGTATCTACCCAGAAGAAAAACAATCCTTTATCATAAGGACATTTGTATTAGAATGTTCATTGCAGCTCAATTTACAATCATCAAAATGTGGAAATGGCCTAAATGCTCACCAACCCAGGAATGGATTAACAACCTGTAGTATATGTATATTATGGAACACTATTCAACCTCTAAAAAAAGATGGAGACTTTACATCTTTTGTAGTAACCTGGATGGAGGTAGAACACAATCTTCTTAGTAAAGCATCATAAGAATGGAAAAGCAAGAATCCAGTGAATTCTATTGTAATATGAAGGCAATAGATGAGCTAATACAAGGGGAGGGTAAGATAATAAGGGAGGGGGAGAGGGGAAAAAGGAGGGAGATAGGTGGTTCACAGTGTATGGCACAGCTCTTGGGGGTGGGACACAATTATAAGAGGGAGTTTAACAAATGCAATCAGTGTAACCTAATTCTTTGTACCCCCCAACGAATCCCAAACAATAAAAAAAATAATAATAAAATGAAATATTTTCAGACACTCATTTTTAAAAAATGCAACTTTGTCACTTATTAGCTGTTTGATAAACTCCTCTTTAGGCCTCAGTTTCTTCACATGGTAAGTGGGAATAATATTTCCTGGCTTATATGGTTATTTTAAGTACTTGTTCAGAAATAGTACAGTGCTGCAAAAGTAAATATTTACTACTATATTGCATATCAGTATGTATATTTTATACTATAAGAAGACTTAAGAGATCAACATGGATTAACTCAGACAAAACTCTACTGACTGGGGTGCGCCACTATTTCTCTATGAAACAGCAATTTGTCTAGTAATCTTTCTGAACTACGTAGGGGGGGTGTATAAAACACATTTGCATATACCTTTCTAAACAAAAACTGGTAGGACAAATGAACAAATTCAGGGTGCACTTCAGATGCTTGAAAGAACCTGCCTCTATACATAACTTGTTGCCCTGAAGAGGAAAAGAGGGACAATTTAGCAAAAGGGGAAGTTTTATCATTATGCTTGACTTTTGGCTTTCATTCAACCATTTCTTCCCTTTTGCAGGAAGTCAGGATAATTTTAACTTTTAACATGCTAGTTTTATGCTCTGTCATGCAAATAAATATAATAATACAGAATTTAGCATATGCTAGTTGCCTAAACCTCATTATATCATTGCACTTACAGTTACTAAAATGTAACTTTTCCTTTTTTAAAAGCATGGAGATTTTTCTAATCCTTTTCAAACCTGAGAAACACATTGGTTTCTTTATCTATCGCTGACTTTTGTCCAAATATCATGTGAGGAATCTATTAATACTACTATAATACTTCAGAGGACTGTGAAATATACATTCTAAGCTGATTATTTTAAGCTCTGCGGGAGGAAAGGGAAAAGGCAGAGATACTGGTGTGATGGAATTCTAGTCTCTGCAGGAGAGAAGAAGAGAATTTTCTTAATGTCACTCTCTCAGGCTGATCTCCACAGCAGTGTCCTGGGCATCCCAAATTAATATTAAATCACTGGATGCTAACACGGGCTATGCACATATTTCCAATGGCTCAGAAGGAATTTCATAAGAATTTTACAAATGCATTTGTGACAATAAAAAGTAGAGACTGATATATTTCCTACATACCTTTCTTAGGGAAAGCAGTACTCTTTTGGTAAAATAAAAAATATTTTACATGCAATTGTTAATACTTTGATAATACACGTCATTTCTTTTTTCATTACAGATATTTTGGAATGTCAGTTGTCATCCCCCCTATAGATGCAATAAAAGTTTTATTTTTCAAGTTTTTAAAGTAACGAAAAAACTGTATATCAAAGACACTGGAAGTAGTTTCTAAAGTTTTTAATGAGAATTTTCTCTGATGCTTAACTCATTTAAAAATATTTCATTTATAAATTAGTCAGCAAATTCTTACCTGCTTCTTTCTCTTTAACATATTTCTAGCATTTGTTGGATTTTTCCTCCCCTTTCTCAATAAAACATCATTTTTTCTTTGGGTTTTATAGCATGTTCCTGTGTAGATGTGCTGATTATTATTTAGCTGTTGTCAACCCCAAGAGGCCTTCCCTACTCCCTTCTATGAACATGGGCATGGAACTCTGCGAATAAAGGCTCCTAGAGTCGCTTATCTTTCTGGCTTCCTGCAAGGTTCTGCCAGTAGGGGGCACCAAAGAGGGGTTGGAAGTTAAGAGTGAGGACTTTCTTCCAGTTCCTCCACTTTCTTTAAAAGTAGGACTGTTCCAGCAACAGCTGATAAACACTTGGCTCCAGGCTTCAGCTTCTTTTGCAACTACGGGCCTCCGCCTCTGTGGGTAACTGGAGTGTGACTCCTATAAGGCTGGAGTGTGTGATGCCCCAGAGTTCCCTTGACATATCTTCTAGGCATCTGCTGCAATGTCCCCTCCACTGAGTTCCTGGGGCCTCTCAGACCGGCTCTACCATCCTCAGCCTGCAGATCTGAGAGCCAGCTTCTTTATTTTTATGTTTTATTTATTTTATTTTTGTATTTATATATTTATTTATTTTTGAGACAGAGTCTCAGGCTGTCGTCTTGGGTAGAAGGGCTGTGGAGTCATAGCTCACAGCAATCTGCAACTCTTGGGCCCAAGTAATCCACTTGCCTCAGTTTTTCTATTTTTAGTAGAGACGGGTTCTCACTTTTTGCTCAGGCTTGTCTCCAACTGGTGAGCTCAAGCTATCACCCGTCTCCTTGGCCTCCCGGAGTGCTATGATTACATGCGTGAGCCACCGTACCCCACTCCAAGAGCCAACTTCAAGAAACTTTTTCCAAAGGACCACCAACTCCACGGGGCCCCTCCTCCAACTCCTAGGTGCTGGTGTTACCACCTCTTCTTTGTTTTCTCAGCCATAGGGACAGTGGCTGCTTCCTATAGTTCTTAATCTCTGGCTTCAGCATCCCTTTTCTGTTCTTGCAGCTCTCTGATACCTATTAATCAATTTCCTATAATAAGTCCCATTTATAAATGCCTAATGTACTTTCTGTTTTCTTCACTGGACGAATAGTTCCTTCCTTGCTCTGTCTCCTTTACTGAATCTTTTTACTTCTTACATCCAGATTTCTATTCTTGGCCTATTTGGTTGTTTGTGTACATGCTGTATGAGAGATATTATACATTTCCTCAGCTTCAAACATCACTTCTTCACCAGCTTATATGATCAAGTGTTTACTTGGTATTTCTGCTGAGATTTCCTATCAATTCATCATATTTAGTATACCCCAAATAGAACTCTTTTCTCCTGCGTAACATTTCCATGCTTTACCATGTGCCCCCTCTTCAAATTAGCTTTTTTTCCACATTGGTAACTCAACACCAATCAGGGAGACTCAGAACTTTAGAATTTTTTAATTTTTCCTCTCATTTTATCTTCATATTTGCAATAGTAATATAGTCATCTAGATTATTCTTTTACACTATATTTTGCCTTTGTCCTTGCATTTCCTTCTACCGACTACCACCACTACCCTCATTTATATCCTCATAACCTCACTTTCTGATGACTAAAATAAAGTTTGTACATAGTACTGGTTTACATTTTTCCACAATTATTCTCATCTGTGCATTGCTACTGGACTACTTTTCATAGACCGTCCCAAATCTCCTATAAACTTTCAGTGACTCCCTCAGCCCACAAGATAAAGTCCAATCCTTTCAGCTGGAATGTTTGGCTTTATCTCCAACCATGACCCATGATTACAACTGTCCTCCCTTGTCTGAAGTTTCAGTTACTTGCAATCAGCTGTGGCCCAAAAATATTAAATGGAAAATGCCATAAATAACCACTTCAGAAATTTTAAATTGTGCTCTGTTCTGAACAGTGTGATGAAATCTGGCACCATGATGCACTTTTTCATCTGGGGCTAGAACCATCTCTTTGTTCAGCTTATCTGCACTGTACACACTACTCACCATTCACTAGAAGTCATCTTTGTTATCAGATTGACTGTAGCATATCTCAGTACTTGTGTTCATGTAACCCTTATTGTACTTAATATTGGTCCCGAAGCACAAGAGCAGTGATGCTGGCAATTCAGATATGTCAAGTCAATTCTAGACGTAATTAAAAATATCATTTGCTGTTGAGGCTAGGATCCATGGTAAGAACAGATCTTCTAGCCAAGAGGCTATGAAGAAGGCAAAAGGAATTCATGCTAGTTTTTTCTTTTTCTTTTTTTTGTTTGTATTAAATCATAGCTATGTACATTAATGCAATCATGGTGTATAATGTGCTGATTTTATATACAATTTGAAATATTGTAATCAAACAGGTTAACATAGACTTCATGGCATTTTCTTAGTTATTGTGTTAATACATTTATATTCTACATTTAGTAAATTACACATGTACCCTTGTAAGATGCACTATAGGTGTAATCCCACCAATTACCCTGCCTCAATCCATCCTCACCTCTCTATCCCCTCACCTCTCTATCCCCTTTCTCCATATTCTTGGGCTATAATTAGGTTATAGCTTTCATATGAGTAATGTCATTTCTGAGTAATATCTTGGCTATTCGAGGTTTGTTTTGATTCCATATAAAATGAAGTAGTATTTTTTCAAGATCTTTAAAGTATGACAATGAAGCTTTAATTGGGATTGCATTAAAATTGTATATTGCTTTGGGTAGCATGGACATTTTAACAATGTTGATTCTTCCCAGCCACGAGCATGGTATGTTTTTCCATTTGTTAACATCGTCAGCTATTTCTTTTCTTAAAGTTTCATAATTCTCTTTATAGAGATCTTTCAAATCCTTTGTTAGGTAAACTCCCAAATATTTCATTTTCTTTGGCACTACTGTGAATGGAATAGAGTCCTTGACTATTTATTATTCAGCATGACTATTGTTGGTATATATAAAGGCTACAAATTTACGAGTGTTGATTTTGTAACCTGAGACGCTGCTGTATTCCTTGATCACTTCTGAGATTTTTGTAGTAGAATCCCTGGTGTTTTCCAGATATACAATCATATCATCTGTGAAGAGTGAAAGTTTGATCTCTTCTGACCCTATGAGGATACCCTTCATCACCTTTCCTTGCCTAATTGTGATGGCTAAGACTTTCATTACAATGTTAAAAAGCAGTGGAGACAATGGGAAACCTTGCCTGGTTCTCCTGATCTGAGTAGAAATGATTTCAATTTAACTCCATTCAATACAATATTGGATGTGGGTTTGCTGTAGATGGCCTCTATCAGTTTAAGAAATGTCCCTTCTATACCCATTTTCTTAAGTGTTCTGATCATGAAAGGATGCTGGATATTATCAAAAGCTTTTTCTGCATCAATTGAGAGAATCATATGGTCTTTGTTTTTTAAATTGTTTATGCAATGAATTATATTTATGAATTTATGTATATTGAACCAGCCTTGAGACCCTGGGATAAAACCCACTTGGTCATGGTATATAATTTGTTTGATATGTTGCTGGATTTTGTTTGCTAGGATCTTGTTAAATATTTTTGCATTAATATTCATTAGTGATATTGGTCTATAATTGTCTTTTCTTGTTGGGTCTTTTCCTGGTTTGGGGATCAAGATGATGTTTGCTTCATGGAATGTGTTGGATAGTATTCCTTCTTGTTCTATATTTTGAAAAATGTTGAGTAATATAGGTACTAGTTCCTCTTTAAAGGTATGGTAGAATTCTGTTGTGAAGCCCTCTGGTCCTGGGCTTTTCTTTTCAGGGAGATTTTGTATAGTTGATGCTATTTCAGAACTTGATATAGGCCTATTCAACATTTCCACTTCATCCTGGCTAAGTCTAGGAAGGTGGCATGCTTCCAAGTATTGGTCTGTTTACTTCATATTTTTGTATTTCTAAGAATAGAGTTTCTTATAATATTCATTAAGGATGTTTTGAATTTCTGAAGAGTCTGCTGTTCTTTCATCTTTACCATTTCTGATGGATGAAATTAGAGATTTCATTTCTTTTTTTCCTGGTTAGGTTAGCCAAAGGTTTATCTATTTTATTGACCCTTTCATAAAACCAACTTTTTGATTTATTGATCTGTTGTATAATCCTTTTGTTTTCAATTTTGTTTAATTCTGCTCTAATTTTGGTTATTTCTTTTCTTCTGCTAGGTTTGGGACTGGAATGTTCTTCCTTTTCCAGTTGCTTGAGATGTCCCTTTAAGTTGTTAAGTCCCTCTCTTTCCATTTTCTTCAGGAAGGCTTGCAGTGCTGTAAGTTTCCCTTTTAGGACTACCTTTGTGGCATCCCAGAGGTTCTGATAATTCATGTCTTCATTTTTGTTGTGTTCCAAAAATTTGGTAATTTCCTTCTTAATCTCGTCTATGACCCAGCTATTCTTCAGCATAAAGTTATTTAGTTTCCATGTTTTTGTATGAGTATGCAGATTCCTGTTGTTATTGAGTTCCATTTGTATTCCATGATGGTCTGGGAAAATGCAAGGAATAATTTCTATTCCTTTCAATTTGCTGTGGTTAGACTTGTGACTTAAGATGTGATCAATTTTGGAGGATGTTCCATAGGCTGATGAGAAGAATGTGTATTCAGTTTTGTTAAGATGAAATGTTCTGTAGATGTCTGTTCATCCAACTGTTGAATGTTTAAGTTTATGTCTAAAATATCTTTGCTTATCTTCTTATTGGAGGATTTATCCAACACTGCCAAAGGAGTGTTAAAATCTCCGACAATTATAGTGTTGTGGAAATGAAGTTACTCATGTCTGTTAGAGTCTCTCTTATAAATTGAGGTGCATTCTGGTTGGGTGCATAAATGTTAATAATTGAAATCTCATCATGTTGAGTGTTACCCTTAACAAATATGAAGTGACCAGACTTATCTTTCCTTACTTTTGGGGGTTTAAAGCCTATCGTATCTACGAATAAAATTGCAACACCTTCTTTTTTCTGGTTTCCATTTGCCTGAAATACAGATGACCATCCCTTCACCCTGAGTCTATATTTATCTTTTAAGGTAAGATGAGATGCTTGTATGTAGCAGATATCTGGCCTGAGTTTGTATCCAGTCAGCCAACCAATGCCTTTTTAGAGGGCAATTTAAGCCATTCACATTAATTGTAAATATTGATAATCCTGGTAGAATTTGGGGTATCAAGATTTTTGAAAGTCCAGTGTACATTTTTAATCCTTTCACCACTGTGGAAGTTGGAATTTTATCAAAAGTTTCTAAGTGAATTTACTTTTGTGATGGAGAATTGTGCTGGTCATTATGGAGGATAGGTCTAAGAATATCCTAGAGAGCTGGTTTAGTTACGGCAAATCTCTTTAACATGTGAATGTCATTAAAGTATTTAATTTCTCCATCATAAATGAAACTCGGTTTAGCTGGATACAGGATCCTGGGTTGAAAGTTATTTTGTTTTAGGAGATTAAAAGTTGATAACCACCCTCTTCTAGCTTGAAAGGTTTCAGCAGAGAGAGCTGCAGTCATTCTAATATTCTTCCCCTTGTAGGTTATGGCTTTCTTACATCTGGCTGCTTACGGAATTTTCCTTCAATTTAACTTTGACGAAGTTAATTATAATGTGTCTAGGAGATGTTTTATTCGGGTTGAGTTGTGCTGGGGTTCTGAAACTGTCTGCTATCCGAATTTCAGAATCTCTTGGCATGTCTGGAAAGTTCTCATGAAGAAGAGCCTCTGTGCCTTTTGAAACCACCTCATCAACCTCAGGAATTTCTATAAGGCGAATATTAGTTTTCTTCAAATTATCCCAGAGCTCTCTAAGAGAATGATCCATGTTTGCTCTCCACTTCTCTTCCTCTTTGACTGCTTGGGAGCATTCAAAAGCTTTGTCTTCAATGTCAGAGATCCTCTTCTGCCTGTTCCATTCTGTTACTAAGGGATTCTACTGTATTTCTCAGATCTTTGAAGGCTGCAAATTCTTGTCTCAATGTCAAAATCTTTGGTGATTTTGTCTTTGAATTCATTGAATTCTTGAGACAACTTTTGAAATGTTCCTTGAATTTCTAACTCCAACTTTACCTCCATTCTATTAATCTTATTTGCAATCCAAATTCTGAATTCAATTTCTGACATCTCAGCCACCTGTTTGTGAATGGGATCTTCAGTTGTATCCACTATGTTTTTCCTTGGGGGGAATTGATCTACTCTGATTATTCATGTTACAGGAGTTTTTCCGCTGATTCCATCCCATGATCATTTTACACCGTTTGGCTAGATGAGCAGATAAGGTGATGTTGGGTTGGGGGGCTCTAGGACTAGTAATTAACCAGCCCTTTGCCCAAGAGCTGGGACTGGTGTCTGTACATTTTCCCCTAGAGCTTTGCAGAGGACCTATACAGCGTAGCCTGAGAAACTGGGGACCTTCTTGGTGTGGTGGGGCTAAGTGGCTATGTCTTATTATCAGCTAGTCTCTGTCCCACGCTAGTGAATCAGTTCCTCTGGGTTAAAGTCTCAGCTGTGGAGAAATACCAGCAATTAAGTCACCCTGCCCCCAAAAGGCAACAATTGGAAAAGGATAATCAAACCTTTCCACAAACACACACCCAGGGTACAACTTTGGATAGTCCTCGGGTGATTGGCCCAGTTCAAGAGGTCCAAATCAATTGTTCCAGTTAGCACCGGTCTCAGGTGGGAGAGTTCAAAAGGTCTCCGGCAACTAGATAGCAGGGGTCTGCTGGCAGCTCAAGTAAGACTCACTCCAGTGCTCTATGAGGTCAGAAGTACCTACACAGCAAATGAAATAGTCTGGGAAGACTGATGCCTCCTTCCTCACCTTGCACCTCTTTCACACCCAGTCACTGATAACCCCACAGGGCTGTGACCTAGTTCCCTCTGACGAGCCAGTGATCCCGGGGTTTGCACCTGCCTGAGTCACAGGGAGTTCTATGTCTCCTCAGCCAGGTCACCACTCTCTGCCACTATCCTGCAGGGGAAGCTGAGGCCTGACAACCTTGGGTGCTTAATGGAGACTGGGGGTGTTCACTCAGTTCTAGCCCTGCCTCTGATTTATGTTGCTGACAGAATAGAAAAATTTCACAGAATTTTTTTCTGTCCCAGCTATATTCCCCTGTGGCTCAGACACTGTTTGAGTTCACAGAAACTATGACTCAGCCCTGGTCTGTGCCACTGCCTGGAGCTAGCATGTCTGTCTCAGCTGCAGTCTATGTTGGGGCCAGCGCAGTTAGAGCTCACACTCAGCTTTCGGTTTCCCACCCGCTTTTGTCTCAGCTATGATCCCTTGAGGGCCAGGTTTGTCTTAGGCTCACTAAAGCAGTCCTGGCTCAGCCCCACCCTGGGAGTATGCCATCTCTGCGCACACGCATTCTAGTCCCTATGCTCCACCCAGGCAGGTACCACCTCAGGCATACCCTTTACTCATTGGGCCTGAGTTTCCGTCCCAGATCTGTTCTGCCAGTGGCTGCCACCAGATTAGATCCCCCACTTCCTCTGGTTGCCCAGAGAGTCAGGAAGTGTCTCTTAAAAATATCCTCAGGGGTGTGAGCTGTGTTGTTCCTGCTGCCGCTGCTGCTGCTGCTGCTGCTGCTCTGTGCTGCAGAGCACTGCTTTTCCCTCTCCTATAGGGTTCCCTCAACCTCAGTTCACCATCTTCTCCTTACTCCCATGCCTCAGAATCAGCACAGACTTGCCACATCCCATACTCTGTCCACGCCTCTCAAGAAAATACCCAAGAATCTGGACTCCATGGGGGACAGGTCTTGGGGTGAGAATGGAGAGGAGTGCTGGGAGTTCAGAATTGCAGATAGAGAATATATAAAATTTTATACAGTTTTATGCCTGGTGGGAGAGTGCCATGGCACATTCATAAGTCCTCTCTAGGAAAGGAATTCTGGATTTTAGAGGGGCTCTCCCATGGGATAAAATAGAAGGGGATCTGAACTCTGCTGGCTTGTTTGTATGAAGTATTCTGTGAGCTGTTCTCATGGGGAAGAGGATTCCCATCCTCTTGGTGATGGATTTTGTACCTATTATTTGTTTCCTTGGAGTCACAGCTCACCTCAGTAGGGTTAATGTGTGTTCTCAACCTTCTCTCTTGGCTCAGCTCCAAACCTTCAGCTTACTTGTTAAACTTCTGTCCTTTAAGTCTCCTTCTGGTGGGAACCTCTGTGGAAAGCTGGCTCCAGTTGGCCATCTTGCCTCTGCCCCTTTCCTCATGCTAGTTTTAAAGTTGCTCCTCAAAATGAAAAACTTATAGCCACAGTGTGTGACAAGTGCTTAGTTATGATGGGAAAGGCATTAAATTTGTGAGTGGAAGACATAAACAAAAAATATAGTTAGATTGACGGCAATCAGGTTTAGGGCTGAGGCAACCACTAGGGGCCTAGAAACATGTTCTTGAGGATACAGGGAGGCTACTATAAATTTTAGGTTTTAACTCTTGGGGAAAATCAGTTTTTGCTCTATGAATTCCTACTTTCTATCTCCTCATCTCATTAGCTAATGAACTCAGTTCAGCGGAGCTCTTTTTTGTGAAAACTTCTAAGGACATCCTGGACAGAACTGATCTCTCCCAAAAGTGATACTTTTTTTTCTCACTTACACAGCACTACAAGTGAATTGAATGAAATATTATAGTGATAAAAGGGGAAAGTATATATTTAACAGATAACATAATATTGCACAGTCAATCCAATGTTAGTTAGGTCAATTGACTAAGAGGCAAACACATCTCTGCAAAACAATTTGTTTAGGGTTCTTGACACTGATAAAACTTTTTTTATCCTAAAATCATTGACTCAATAATCTATGTTATCTTAATGTTTTTGTAGAGATATAACTTATTAATAAACTATGATATTTCTCATTTCTCACTTTATGAAAGTATATGCTCCATTCTTGATAATTCTGAAGTTTTTTCCTTTTATCAAGAGATATGGATGAAATGAGATAGATAACATAACAAAAGCTGATATTAATTTTAGTACTTCTTAAAAACATATAAAATATTTTGGGATAGTCTCATCTTAGGAAAGTCCCTCTCCCTCTCTCCCCTCCTCCCCACTTTTCTTCCTGGCCTCCTTTCCTACCTTCATTTTGTGAACCACTGTGGGAAAATAACCTGAGTTGAAATGGTGAGAAATGGTAAAAAATATATATATATATATACAACAGACAAAAGATAGGATGGGGTCTGGATGGTCTGATGAAGCTGATGACTGCATCCAGCACCAAAATGTGGAAGCAGCTTTATTTATAAAAGTATCTTGGTGAAACTTATTAAATGTAGAGTATCAATGTCTTTATATAGTGATTAAGAAAATGCTATGAGGGCTATCTCTCACAGTACGATCAAAATGTTTCTGATTGTATATGAAGCACATTCTGCCCTATGATTGCACCAATG
>CAUYRH010037048.1:0-36688 GCA_963574655.1 Perodicticus potto | reverse complement strand
CCTCCCAAGTAGCTGGGACTACAGGCGCCCGCCACAACGCCCGACCGTTTTTTGGTTGCAGCCGTCATTGTTGTTTGGTGGGCCCGGGCTGGATTCGAACCCGCCAGTTCAGGTGCAAATGGCTGGCACCTTAGCCCATTGAGCCACAGGCTCTGAGCCGATCATTTTTTTCTTTGAGACAGAGTCTCACTCCTTCGTGCCCTATCTAGAGTGTTACGGCATCGTAGCTGACAGCAACCTCAAACTCTTAGGCTCAAGTGATCCTTTTGCCTCAGCCTCCTGGGTAGTGGGACTATAGGTGCCCACTACCACACCTGACTAGTTTTTTCTATTTTTATAGAGATGGAGTCTCACTCTTGTTTCAGCCTCAAACTCTTGAGCTCAAGTGATCCACCCTCCTCAGCCTCCCAGAGTGCTGGGATTATAGGCATGAGCACTTGGCCACTATGCCCAGCCAATCATTTTTAAATACATAAGTAGCATACATAAATCGGTAAATTTCTAAAATTGTGAAGTAATTCTTTTTTAAAATTTTACTTAATACTGCCCAGATTAACATTAACACCTCCAATCCTGTCCCTTTAATGCTCAAAAATCTTCAGTGGATCTCATTGCTTACCTAATTAAGAACAAACTCTATTCAAAAGCCTTCAAATTATGATGCTAATCAAGACTAGTTTATGTCTATACCACAGCAAAACTTCCTGCTAAGCTTCACCACATTAGGTTCCTAGAATGCCTATTCATTCAATCATCTAAATACTTCATTGAGAGTCCACTATAATAGGAATGCTGGAAACCAACAGTGATCATATTGTATCAGGAACTTACTTTATGATATTTATAGATTAGTATGTTAGTTATCTATTGCTGATGTAGCAGAGTACCACAAGCTTGGTGGCTTAAAAATAATACAAATTTATTGTTTTACTATTCTAGAGGTCAGAAGTTCAATATGGATCTCACCAGGCTATAATGAAGATGTCAGCAGGGTTGCATTCTTCTCTGGAGGTCCACAGGTTAAATCTGTTTCTTCACCATTTCCACCACCTCTAGAGGCCACCCACATTCCTTGACTTGTAGCCCCCTTCTTCCATCTTGAAAGCCAGTGAGGTTAAACCTCTTCAACTGTTCTTAAGTAGTCATATCTCCCTCTGACTTACCACTTATGCTTCCTTCTTGGCCATTTATAGACTCTTTTGTTGGCTGAGTCTGGTGGTTCATGTCTGTAGTCTTAGCTCTCTGGGAGGCTGAGGGAGGAGAATTGCTTGAGCTCAAAAGTTTGAGACCAGCCTAAGCAAGCAAGATCAGGAAGCTGAGGCAGGAAGATCACTTGAACCCAGGATTTTGAGGTTGCAGTGAGCTAAGGTGACACCACTGCACTTTAGCCTGGATGACAGAGAGACACTGTCTCACAAAACATAAAATAAAATAAATTTTTAAAAATCAAATAAAAATAAGACTCTTGTGACCAAATTAGGCCTATGTGGATAATATCCCTATCTTAAGGTCAACTGATTAGCAACCTCAATTCCATCTGCAACTATAATCCCCTTTTTCATGTCACTTAACATCTTTGCATGTTCCCGAGATTAAGACATGAACAATTTTGAGGGACCATTTTCTGCCTACAGAATTGTAGGTTTAGTCAATAATAATATAAGTTTACCATATATGGAATACTCATGTCCTATACTAGACACTGTGCTAAGCCCTTCGCATGAATTACTTAATTTAATCTTCACAACAATCCCCTGCAGTAAGAACTATTCCAGATGTCCCACTTCACAAATGAGCACACTGGCACTGTTCTTTCACTCCTATGCATTTTTGCTCATTTCTCCTTTTTTCCCTTTCCAAATTTTAGGCCCACAGGTGCCTCACCAAAGCTGTTGGTCACTATGTGCTCTCTTCCTTCTATGTAGATGGTAGCATTTTTCTTTCATCTCCCTTGTGGCACACTTCCCCACCCAAGCCAAACTACCATTTTACCTTCAACCCCAAAAGAACTACTGGTACAAATGTATTGCAGAATTAAAGTTGAAAGTCATCTTTCAAGGTGGTAACACTGTCTTACTCATCTTTATTTTTCATTGTATATAGCAATGATATCTTAACATTTTCTCTGCATAGAGCATTTTATAGCTTAAAAAATACTTTATCTGATTGGATCCTCAAAGAGACAGAGGTGATGAAAACAAGAATAAAAATTATTCTCTTGTTATGGATGAGGGAACGAAAGCTCAGAAGGTTAATTGATGTGTCCAGGTTAAAGTGATAAGCTGGATCCTGAACCAAGGTTTTCTGATTCTAAGACTAGAAATCTTTGCAGTCCTCTTTTTCTTTTCTCCTAATAAAAGCACTCAACCATTATTTCAAAACAAATATTTTAATGTTGAAGATTATGGAATCTTCTTTGACTGTCTTTAAAACTTTGCCTTTCCATGTCTATCTTTTCATAATTTTTAGTCCCAATTGACAGGAAAAAACTAGGCAGTCTATTAAAATACCATAAGCTCTAAAATTGTTTGAACAAAGGGAGTAGGAAGTAAACCAAGCCCATGCAGCTGATGCAGTGGCCCAGGTTCCACAACCTGGGGCCCCTCACAGCTGTGTCTAGTGTGGTGTGAGAGGTTCCAGCCCAGATGAACTCAGAACACCTTTCATCTGGAGCAATGGCCAAACAGCATTGGCCTCCTTCAGGCAGTGGCCACACATCCTGGCCTGAAAACACAATCAGTGGAGAATTCTCAGGGAGTAAAATTTGGTATAATTAGAGAAAAAGAAAGAAAAGAAGTTAGCCTAGACCCTAGCTTGTGGTCTATTAGGCAATGGTGAACTCCTTCTACCAAACCAGAAAAAGTACTTAATATGTACTTAATGTCTTCTCTTTAGTCTAAAACCTACCCCACATAAGAACTTGTTCCTGTTTAGCCAAACCTACCTCATCTTATGGGGCAGATTTTTATTGGTCAGACACAAGAATGGAAGTCCACAGTAGACTTCACTAAGAGGCTTATCTTTACTACCTCATTATAATCAACACTTTCTCTAACTCAACCCAGCATCGCTTGGACATGACACACTACCTATTCTTTCCTGCTCTGGATCCAAGAATGGGAGACCATGATGCTTGGCCCTTATGTAGCCCTCTTGCAACTGTGAGGCAAAAATCCTGGAGTTGGAATCCAAGCTGGTGATGGTGGAGAGAATTAGAAAGAGCCCATGTCCTCAGTAACATTTTTGCACCATCAAATCAACCCTGAAACTTTCCACCTCCAAACACCTGGTTAATGAAACAGTAAATGTCCTTAAATGTGCTGATGTCAGCTGTTACTGGCAGCTGAACAATACAAATCCCTAGGTGATTATAGTAGGCATTTAGCCCTTCCAGGATGACCTCCCATTTACTGCCGACATTAAAGATTTTGCCAGAACTATATTAAATTTCAAAATATGTGGAAATTACTTTCTTGAGAAATTCTTTCACATTCAGGTAGAAACTCATAAGAAATAGTCGCTGTCTTAAGCAATAAATAAATGATTAATTCAGAAAATATGTTAGAGGAGAAAAATCCAAAGAGATCACAAGGTTATGTCATTTATAAAATATTTCAATTTAAAGAATCTAACTCTTATTTCTTGAAGATTCATATCTATATTTACTGGAAAATTTTTCTCCAAATTTTGGCCAGGATGACATTTCTACCATTTCATCAATCACCTACCACTCTTGTTTAGTAACTAGACTGTAGTAGCTCAGTGACTCTTTTCCTTTCTATGCAAATAAAAAGGATCAAAGATCATCTTTCAAATCATTTTCCTAGCTTTTTATGCATGTCATAATCAGGTAGTACAATGTATTTTATGTGGTACTAAGTTTTAATATGAAATGTATTTATTGTGAAGATATTACAGTGACATTGATACAAAATGTAAAATAAAAAGTCACAACACAGTATCCATATTCAAATATCTATTTTCATGTTTCATTAAATATTTCCTTGTTTTTGTCTAATTTTATGTTGTCATATAGTTTTTTGTACTTATTGTCTAAGTATTTACTATTTTTACACAATCTTAATTTTTTTTTTTTTTTGAAACAGAGCCTCAAGTTGTCACCCTGCGTAGAGTGCTGTGGCATCACAGCTCACAGCAACCTCCAATTCCTGGGCTCAAGCGAGTCTCTTGCCTCTGCTGCCCAAGTAGCTGGGACTACAGGTGCTGGCCACAACGCCCAGCCATTTTTTTTTTTTTTTTTTTGGTTGCAGCTGTCGTTGTTTGGTGGGCCTGGGCTGGATTCCAACCCGCCAGCTCAGGTGTATGTGGCTGGCGCCTTAGCCCATTGAGCCACAGGCGCCGAGCCAATCTTAATGTTTTTAATTACAGTTCTTTATCATAATACATGTATATTTGTAGTACACTCTGGATTAGGACATTGTTTCCAGCTTTTAAGCATTACAAATTATGTTCAAATGCACTTTTTGAACTTTAATTTGTCTTCTATTCATTACTTCCCTTGTAAAAATTTCCTGGGTCAAGAAATAAGAAAAAACTGGGGCTCGGCGCCTGTGACTCAATGAGCTAAGGTGCCAGCCACATACACCTGAGCTGGTGAGTTCGAATCCAGCCCAGACCCGCCAAACAACAATGACGGCTGCAACCAAAAAATGGCCGGGTGTTGTGGCGGGCTCCTGTGGTCCCAGCTACTTGGGAGGCGGAGGCAGGAGACTCTCTTGAGCCCAGGAGTTGGAAGTTGCTGTGAACTGTGATGCCACAGCACTCTACCGAGCGGGACAGCTTGAGGCTCTGTCTCAAAAAAAAAAAAAAAGAAAAAAGAAAAAACTGGAAACTTCTCAATACATATTACCCTATTGATTATATCAAGTTAAAATGATTCTGGAAGTATATGAGTGTATGTTTCACCCTAACCTTTCCAGTTCTAGGTGCTTTATATGTTTTAGGCATTTTTACAGTTCATTATTTATTAATTATTAGTTTAGTCTGAATTTATTGTACTATTGGTGAGATGGACCATTTTATTTTATATTTCTTGACATACATACTTTCTTGAGTTTTCCTTTCATGATCTCTCACCAGCATCTGGATTTTACCATTTTCAACATTTTGATCTGTGATTCAGATAAGATGATAAGTGGCAGGCATATCAAATTTACAATTCTTAGGGAACAGCAAGAACTATCTCCCTCTGAAATACCTGAAAAAATGAACCACTTATAAAAACTGCAATTTCATAAGAACAAGTATAAAATCTAAACCGAGGGTCCAGAATCTCCATTGTAGAAGTATCACATAAAAGAACTGTATCTCAGAAGCTAAGTGCAGTGGCAAGCACTTGTAGTCCCATCTACTCAGGAGGTTGAGTTGGAAGGATTGTTCAAGATCAGTCTGGGAAACATACTGAGAACCCACCTTAAAAAAAAAAAAGCCATTATCTTAGTAATCACAGATATTCAAAAGGACCAAGGGACTTTAGTTGGCAGCAAATTCAATATGAATATGAGTCCATAGAAGATATTTACTGCTCAAAAACTAATGGGATTCTATAGCTCACTAACAATAATAACTCTGCTGTGCACCCTTTAGACCATTCCTGAAGTAGTGTGTGTAGTTCTGGAACAGTGGTACACTAGCGGTTATCCCCAGGGGAATGACAAGGAAGATGAAGTGACTCAACGTTAGGTCATGGAAAGAATGGTTAGATGCCTGAGGATATTTTGTCTTGAAAAAGAAGTCTCATAGAGAATATTATTAATGATCTGTAAACATTTTAATCTTGGTATGTTTTCTGAGGTTCTAAAGAGAACAATTAGCCCTGGAGCCATTATAGGATTAGAAGAAAGCATCCCCAATGGGCAGACAAGTTAGAGAAAGGTTCCCCCTCCTCTGAACAGTCATAGTGTCACTCTCCGGTTCAGAGAATGGCCAGTGGAGTGCAGCTGCCTTTCAGCCCCACTCATCTCCTTGGTCACTCACTTTTGTGCACAAAGTTTTCAACTATATGCAGTGGCCCTAGCTGTAAAGCAGGTCACTATGGTCATAGATCAAGCTGTGGTCATAGATCAAATCTGCTCTACCATTTATTTTGTAAATAAAATTTTGTTAGCACATAGTCACACTCGTCTATATTGTCTACTTGGCTTTCCTGCTCCAGTGGCAGAGCTGAGCAGTGGTGCAGAGGCTGTCCGGCCCACAAAGCCTGAAATACTTACCATCTGACCCCTTACAGAAAAAGTTTGCCAACCCCTGCTCAGTGATTATTTTAATAATCTAATTTAATAGTTGGCAAATATCAGGATTTAGAGTGACATTTATGATTTTAAAGGGTGATTATCCATTTCCAAAAAACAAATTTTGAAGAAAAAATTTTTTAACTTCCCAATTATTACACAATTATTTGTGTGCCCTTTAAATCCTATGTCACCGTTAGAGTACGTATTTGAATGCTTCTGCTTGTGAACAACAGAAATTCATTTGGTTTGAATTAAGCAGGAAAAAGATATTGAGAGAAGAGCTGGGTATCTCTGAAAATCCAATGGAGAAGATACAGCTGGGCCTCAGAAAAGAAGCAAAAACTAAACATTATAAGTATCCTAGCCATCTGTGATTTCAGTTTCCCATCTCTGTTTCTCTGTGTGCATACAATTACTTCCTTCCTTCCTTTGTTTTTTTCTTTTTTTTTGGAGACAGTCTTGCTCTGTCACCAAGGTGGCAGTGTAGCAGTGCCATCATAGTTCACTGCAACCTCAAATTCCTGGCCACAAGCAGCCCTCCTGCTCCAATCTTCCAAATAGCTAGGACTATAGGCATATGCTACCATGCCCAGCTAATTTTTCTATTTTTCATAGAGATGAGATCTCATTATGTTGCCCAGGCTAGTCTTAAACTCCTGGCTTTAACCTATCCTCCCACCTTGACCTCCCAAAGTGCTGAGATTACAGACATGAGCCACTGGGCCTTGCCTACTTTATTTTATTCTTAATTATTTTTTAAATCAAAAGGTTATGCTTGGGAGGAGCAAGATAGTGGCCAAGTAACAGCTTCCTTGCAACTGGGCACAGTGAGACTGGGGAGAGAAGACTTCAGGCTTCTCTGGATGGTGGGATCTGGCCAAAAACATCCCTTTGGGGACACAAGGAGTCAGAGAGAGACTTCTAGACCCCAGGAAGAGGACAAAAGCAGTGCAGAACTGGCAAGTGGTTGCATGTATTCTTTTGGTATAATCCCGCTGCCAGCTGTAAGTAAAACAGCAGTGAGATTGAAAACTGGAAAGGCCTTACCTGTGAACTATTTTGTATTTTTTGGACTTGGCACTCAGTTGAACTACCTTAGGAGAACTTGGGTGAGAGTGCTGAGGACTTTAAGCATTGTCTAGGAACCCAGACTGAGCTGCTGAGCCACATGGAGCTAATAGTGTTCAGCTCTGGGCCATGTGGTGCCACTGTGGGAGAACTGCCCTGTCAAGCTCCGCCCTCAGGGTCTCAGAGCAAGGATCTGGTGAGTAATACTGACTGAGCAGCTTAAAGGCGGGGACTGAGATGCCTTACAGCCTTGGCCCTGAGGGGCATAGATTGAGACCAATTTTGGCACACTGGGTAAGTGGATAGCCACTTCAGGAGTGATGCCAGCGACAAGTGCTTTCCTGGGAAAGCTTCAGCTTAGCCAAGGTCAACAGTTTAAAGTGTCTTTTAAGTGGGCTGAAGAGAGATTTAGGCTCTCCACCCTGTGGGGTTTGAGAAATCAGTCGAGGCCTCTAGTCTTCATCTTGTACAGCCATATCAGCATTGTGATTAACATGTCATCCCCAGAAGGTCACCTATTGCCCAGACAATATCCAGCAAGATATATATATATACACTGCTTTTGTTTTTCTTTATTTCAACATTTTCCCTATAGATTTTTTTTCATTTTTTTCTTTCTTTTCTTTCTTCATTTTTCTAGTTTAAATATAATTTTTCACTGTTGCCTTTTCCAACAATTAGAACTACATTTTTGCTAGTGTTTCTACCCCTATTATTTGGGTTTTTCCCCCAATTTTATCCTGTAAATTTTTCTGTTTGCTTGTTTTGGTTTGATTTATAGCATTTTTGCCTTTTCTCTCTACTTGGTGGAGGTGGAGTACTATGTTCAAACAGACTAGCAAAGAGCTACTGACCTCAAAGGAACCACCCAACCCAGCACCCCCAGAGTTTGGGGGTTTTAAAGGTTGGGTCAAAGTACCCTACTGTACATCTGTATTACTCCTGTCTCCCTCTTTCAGTGCCTCTCTTCTTTTTGTCAATATTCCCTTTTACCCACCCCTCTCCTTTCTCTTTTTTCTTTTTTTTTTTTATCCCTTTTTTCCCTTATTGCTTTTCAATATTCTTATCCTTCTGGTTCTGTACCAAAAGGACTCATTGAAACCCTAGTCCAGAGGCACAGCAACTTAAAGATCAAGAGGAAGTGAAAGGAAAATTAGGGCAAGGAAATGGATAAAAGAAATCACTCATGAGAAAGAACCAGCAGAAAACTCCTGGCAACATGAAAAACCAGTCCAAAGCAAATCCACCCAGGGGACTGTGAGGTAGCTACTGCAGAGGATTCCACCTACAATGAAATGTTAGAAATGATAGAAAGGGAATTTACAGATGATGAAAAAAATGAAGTAAATGATGGAAAGGATGAAGCAAACATTCTCATAAAGTGGAAAATAACCAAAAGGAAGCCAAAAACCAGAAACAAATAAGAGATGAATGATATGAAGAATATAGAAAGGAAATAGCAGAGGTAAAGGAACTGAAGCAGTCAATTAGGGAACTTAAAGATGCAATAGAAAGTATCAACAACAGATTAGACCATGCAGAAGAAAGAATCTCAGAGGTAGAGACAAAGCTCTTGAGATAACTCAGATGGTTAAAGAGGCAGAAAAGAAGAGAGGGAAAGCAGAACGTTCACTGACAGAATTATGGGACTTTATGAAGTGTTCAAACATACAACTTATAGGTATCCCAGAATGGGAAGAAGAATGCCCCAAGAGAATGGAAGCCATACTAGAGAATATTATAAATGAAAATTTCCCAAATATCACCAAAGATTCTGACACACTCCTTTCAGATGGAAAATGGACCCCAGGTCATTTCAATTCTAACAGAGCTTCTCCAAGACACATTGTGATGAAACTGTCCAAAGTCAAGACAAAAGAAAAGATTCTTCAAGCTGCCAGGAGTAAGTGCCAGTTGACCTACAGGGGCAAATCCATCAGGGTGTTTACAGACTTCTCTAATGAAACTTTTCAAGCAAGAAGACAATGGTCATCTACCTTTAATCTACTTAAATGTAACAATTTCCAGCCCAGAATTCTATATCCTGCTAAGCTAAGCTTTAAAATTTACAGAGACATCAAGTCATTTACTGATATGCAAACATTAAGGAAATTAGCCACAACAAGACAAGCTCTACAGGAAATTCTTCAACCTTTTCTACACACTGATCATCACAATGGATCAACATCAAAGTAAGAACTCAGAAATTAAAGGACAGAACCTACCTTCCACACTGATGCAAAAGATAAAACTAAGCAATGGACTCTTACAAAATAAGATTAATAGAACACTGCCATACTTATCAATTACCTCAATAAATGTTAATGGCTTGAATTCCCCACTGAAGAGGCATAGATTGGCTGATTGGATTAAAAAACACAAGCCATCCATTTTCTGTCTACAGGAAACACACTTAGCTTCAAAAGCCAAATTAAAACTCAGAGTTAAGGGTTGAAAGACAATTTTTCAGGTAAATGGAATTCAGAAGAAAAGAGGAATGCAATCATATTTTCAGATACATGTGGATTTAAAGCAACTAACAACAAAAAAGACAAAGATGGTCACTTTATATTAGTCAAGGGAAAAATACAACAAGAAGATGTTTCAATTCTAAATTTTCATGCACCCAATTTAAATGCTCCTAGATTCTTGAAACAGACCATAGTCAGTCTGAGCAATATGATATCCTATAATACCATAATAACAGGGGACTTTAACACTCCTCTTACAGAGCTGAACACATCCTCTAAACAGAAATTAAACAAAGATATAAGGGACTTAAATGAGACATAAAGAAATAAGAAAGGAAATCATTAATTTCCTTGAGCACAACAATGAAGACACAAGCTACCAAAACCTGTGGGATACTGAAAAAGCACTTCTGAGAGGAAAATTTGTCACTTTAGATGCCTACATTCAAAAAACAGAAAGAGAGTGCATCAACAGACTCACAAACCACCTTATGGAATTGGAAAAAGAAGAACAATCTAAGCCTAAACCCAGCAGAAGAAAAGAAATATCCAAAATTAAATCAGAGATCAATGAAATTGAAAACAAAAGAATCATTCAGAAAATTAATGAAACAAGAAGTTGTTTTTTTACAAAAATAAATAAAATAGACAAACTTTGGCCAGACTAACTAGAAATAGAAAACTAAAATCTCTAGTAATCTCTAGTAATCTCTAATCAATCAAAAATGATAAAGGGGAAATAACAACTGATGCCACAGAGATACAAGAGATCATCTCTGAATAATTCCAGAAACTCTATGCCCAGAAATTTGACAATGTGAAGGAAATGGAACAATATTTTGAATCACACCCTCTCCCTAGACTTAGCCAGGAAGAGATAGAGAACAGACCAATTTCAAGCACTGAGATCAAAGAAATAATAAAAAATCTTTCAACAAAAAAATGCCCTGGTCTGGATGGCTTCACACCAGAATTCTATCTAACCTTCAAAAAAGAGCCTATTTCCTTACTGAAGAAATTATTCCAAAAAATTGAGGAGGAAGGAATCTTCCCCAACACGTTCTACAAAGCAAACATCATCCTGATACCAAAAGCAGGAAACAACCAATCTAAAAAGGAGAATTTCAGACTAATTTCACTAATGAATATAGATGCAAAAATTTTCAACAAAATTCTAGCCAATAGATTATAGCTTATCATTTAAAAAGTCATACATCATGATCAAGTAGGTTTCATCCCAGGGATGCAAGGCTGGTTTAACATACACAAGACCATAAATGTTATTTATGGTATCAACAGAAGCAGAAACAAAGACCATATGATCCTCTCAAAAGATGCAGAAAAAGCATTTGATAAAATCCAGCATCCTTTTCTAATTAGTGCACTGAAGAGTATAGTCATAGGTGGCATATTTCTTAAACTGATTGAAGCTATCTACGGCAAACACACACCTAATATTTTACTGAATGAAGTAAAACTGAAAGCTTTTCTTTTTCAAACTGGAACCAGACAAGGTAGTCCTCTGTCACCATTACTATTCAACATAGTGCTGGAAGTTCTAGCCAATACAATTAGGCAAGACAAGGAAATAAAGGGCATCCAATGGGGAGCAGAGGAGGTCAAACTCTCCCTCTTTGCTAAGGATATGATCTTATAATTAGAGATCCCCAAAGACTGAACCACAAGACTCTTGGAAGCTATCAAAAAATACAGTAATGTCTCAGGATATAAAATCAATGTCCACAAGTCAGTAGCCTTTGTATACACCAATAACGGTCAAGATGAGAGGCTAATTAAGGACATAACTCCTTTGACCATAGCTTCAAAGAAAATGAAATACCTAGGAATATACCTAAGAAAAGAGGTGAAGGACCTCTATAAAGAAAATTATGAAACTCTAAGAAAGGAAATAGCAGAGGATATTAACAAACGGAAGAACATACCATGCTCATGGCTGGGAAGAATGAACATTGTAAAAATGTCCATACTTCCCAAAGCAATCTACTAATGCTGATGATTTAACACCATCCCTATTAAAATAACAGTATTGTACTTTCAAGACTTGAAAAAAATGATTCTGCATTTTGTATGGAACCAGAAAAAACCCCGTATGGCTGAGGCGTTCTTAGTAATAAATCAAAGCTGGGGGCATCACCATACCAGATTTTAGGCTGTACTACAAAGCCATAGTGGTCAAGACAGCATGGTACTGGCACAAAAATAGAGACATAGATATTTGGAATTGAAATAGAAAACCAGGAAATGAAACTAACATCTTACAACCACCTAATCTTCTACAAACCAAACAAGAACATACCTTGGGGGAAAGACTCCCTATTTAATAAATGGTGCTGGGAGAACTGGATGTCCATATGCAAAAGACTGAAACTGGAACCACACCTTTCTCCACTCACAAAAATTGATTCAAGATGGATAAAGGACTTAAATTTAAGACATGAAACAGTAAAAATCCTCAAAGAAAGCATAGGAAAAACACTGGAAAATATGGGCCTGGGGAAAGACTTTATGAAGAAGACTTCCAGGAGGATTGCAACAACAACAAAAATAAACAAATGGGACTTAATTAAACTCAAAAACTTCTGTAAGCTAAGGAGACAACAACCAAAGCAAATAGACAACCTACACAATGGGAAAGGATATTTGCATATTTTGAATCAGACAAAAGCTTAATAACTAGGATCTACAGGGAACTCGAATTAATCCACATGAAAAAAGCCAACAATCCCATATATCAATGGGCAAGAGACATGAATATAACCTGCTCTAAAGAAGACAGACGAATGGCTAACAACATGAAAAAATGCTCATCATCTCTAATTTTTAGAGAAATGCAAATTAAAACCACCCTGAGAGATCATCTAACCCCAGCAAGAATGGCCCACATCACAAAATCTCAAAACTGCAGACGCTGGTATGGATGTGGAGAAAAGGGAATACTTTTACACTGCTGGTGAGACTGCAAACTAATACAGCCTTTTTGGAAGGAAGTGTAGAGAATCCTCATAGAACTCAAGCTAGACCTTCCATTTGATCCTGCAATCCCATTACTGGGCATCTACCCAGAAGGAAAAAAATCCTTTTATCATAAGGACATTTGCACTAGACTGTTAATTGCAGCTCAATTACAATTGTCAAAATGTGGCAACAGCCTAAATGCCCACAAACCCAGGAATGGATTAACAAGTTATGGTATATGTATACCATGGAATACTATTCACCCATTAAAAAAATGGAGACTTTACAGCCTTTATATTAACCTAGATGGAAGTGGAACACATTATTCTTAGTAAAGCATCACAAGACTAGAGAAGCATGGATCCTATGTACTCAATTTTGATATGAGGACAATTAATGACAATTAATGACACAGTAGGGGATGGGGAAGGGGAGAGCAGAGAGAGAAAGAAGGAGGGTGGGGTGGGGGAAAGGAAGAGCAGAGAGAGGGAAGGAGATGGGGGTGGGGTTTTGGTGTGTGCCACACCTTTTGGGAGCAAGACACAATTGTAAGAGGGACCTTACCTAACAAATGCAATCAGTGTACCTGGTTTCTTGTACCCTCAATGAATCCCCAACAATAAAAAAAAAAAGTTTATGCTTATATAGCTTTAAATTCATCAAGTTGTGTAAGACAAACAAAAAAATAGCAGTTCCTGTCCACTGCATCTCACTTCCCAATTTTCATTTCCCAGAGGCAACCACTTGTAACTGTTCTAGCATTTCTTCTGTTCATGTTTCTAAATAACATGCTTATACTGCCATTTCCTGATTCTTCAGTTTTAAATATTATTTGTTTATTTATTACTATGAAAGGTGAGGATTTATCTTTGCTTTACCTCCTCATATATTTTTATCACACATTTTTGCTAAACCTATATTTGACATTTACATCACTATGATCATATAGATAAAGCAAACTTTCCAACAGTTAAAGTCTTCCAAAAATGGAAAAATGTCTCATAAGATGAGTGAGTTTCTGAAAACTGTAAATAGCTGGAGGATGGATGTTTTGTTTATCTTTGTTAACACCAGTACCTTCTACAATGCTTACATATGTGAGATAATTTTTAAACGCTTATTGAATGAAATTCACTAAAAGTATTCAAAGAGATGTTCATTACCACTTTTTTTTTACCTTCATTTTGCCATCTCAACTTTATTACTACTTATAAGAGTCTGCCATAGAGGATTTTCACATTGAGTGAAACAGTGGATTAAATACATTAAAAATTTGTATAGTTCTATGATCAACCCAAACCCACAGCTTCAGCTATCTCTTAAATTCTGGCATGTCCACAAAAAGGATTGTATCATATTTAACTTTGTGTCCCTAAAACCAAATACAGTGCCTGGTAAAGAGTAGACATCCAATAATTCATTTAAAAATGGACTAATGAAGGAATAAATCACTGTCTCTTCTATATTCCTATTCATTACTCTATAGACACCTTGGTGCCACTTAACGTTCTTGATCTATATTTAACTTGCCCTTATATTTCCTTTCCATTTGTCCAAATTCTCTCCAACCAGTGATCACTCTCCTCTCTAAATTAATGTCAGTATTTACTAACTGTACCAATCATTTGGCAGTTACTGTGTATGGCTTTGTATTGGTAGAGTTATGTGTAAACACATATTCCCTTGAAAGGCTGTGTCGTCTACTTTGAATTCCTTGATTTTCATTATAGCATCATTCCATGTCTACATCCATCCACCAACTAATTCTGCCAATTTCAAAATAAAGAGTAGGTGAGATCCTCTTTGAGAACACTTGGTGTGTTAACATTTGAACTTTAAAAAGTGAAAACTGGGAAATACCATATGGTACAAGTGTTTTTGATGAAATAATTCACCTTGATGATATATTATTCTGCACAATGTATAGTTCAGTTCAATCACAATGTTTAGGGGGCACATGTTTTATGAAGTGAGGCATATCTAGAACAACAGGTGGACTGAGCACCTGTTTACGGAAATGCAGAACAGGACACATGATAGTGGGAATGGGTATTGTGGAAGAATGTAGCATTTAACATTTCCCAAAAAAGCATCAAAGTAATCATCTTGGGGGGGGAAACATAATTGTTAGATTTTTCTTACTCATATTTAGCAAATTAGCATTATTGTTATTTTATATTATACAAAGTATCAAACAGCAGGAAGAACACCAAGTTTCCAAAGCCCATTCTGAGGTCATGAAAGTGTGGATTTTGCACACACATTTCACATTGTAAGGATATAGCGGTTCACTCCTTTTCAAGATGACAAAGACTGAGATAAGGTCTAATTTAGATTCAGGATATTTTTCTTTCCTTCCTTCTTTCCTTCCTTCCTTCCTTTCTTCCTTCCTTCCTTCCTTCCTTCCTTCCTTCCTTCCTTCCTTCCTTCCTTCCTTCCTTCCTTTCTTTCCTTTTAAGTCTCACTCTTGTCTATTGAGATACCCTGGGTACATACACAGAGGAATAATTTTTTATTACAAACATTTTGTTACTTGATGGTCAGGCAGAACTTGAAGCAGAGAAGGAAAGACATTCTGTGTAGAACCAGATAAAATGGTAACAAAGAGGCATGCCAGAGTCAAGCCAGCGTTTGTATTTAAACTCTCAAAACTATCATCTTGACCTGCAGCATTATCATCTTTGTGACAATTATTTGTACTGGGATTTTCTATCATAATTATTATTTCATTTTATTTTATATATAGTGATGAATCCTTCATTCACTTAATGCTACATTAATGCAGTCTATCTATTTCTCTCCTAGTATAACATAGAGGAGTAAAGAGAACTCTCTCTTATTGAGCACAGTGCCAGCTTCTAAGTAGGATGTTTTACCATATTAATTAAAGTAATATATCATGAAAACCAAGGAAAAAAACAATCCATGGACTATGTTGAGTTTTGAGCTGTACGATTGGTCTTTAATGAAAAGATGTGGAATTTCTCAGGTTTTCCCTAAGAGGAATTCCTGCTTTAATATAGGACCATAGCCTTGGTCAAGGGGCACAAATCCATTGACATGCTTTGTTTAAACTTGCACAAAATTTTAATAATCGTGAAAGTTTACAAGAAATTATACATCTCCAGCTATTCTTAAAAAGTCGTTACTTCTATATCATCACTGGTCCTCTTTCCAGCATGTTCACAAGAGCTATAGCTGAGCAGTTGTTTGTAACCCTGTGTATCTTCAGTGATACATTTGGATTTGTGAATCAAATCAAAGCTGATAGCCCTAATACTAATAGTACTGTTTGTTCTCCCACTCCCTTTGCTATTTATCTGGTTTGGGGAAGCTTTGGAGAATTGAACCTACATTTTGGTTTTTTGAGGTACAAATTATATATTCAGGAATAATACAAAATAGAGAATAGTTTTACACTCCTCCATGGAGATAACTTTTTTGTGATGACATATAGCACATTCACATTTTCTGACTCTATCATCTTGAAGCTGGTCTTCTGTTTCTGTTTGTAAAAAATTTTGGATAATACTTATGAGGCAAAAGTCCCTACAGGCCATCCGTTCCTTTAAGAAGGTAGGACAGACTCAGTGGAGAAAATATTCCTTTGATAGGATACCAACAAGGAATATAATAAGTAATCAGTGTTAGAAAAAGTGTAACTACAAGACAGGATTAAAACCATTGGATGTCACTTCCCTGATTTCCCAAGGACTTTTATGAATCATGAAAAGACACTCAGGCCTCACTCTGAAAACCAATAATCCCTGTGTAGAGTAATAGCGTTCTGATGCCTGTCATCCAAACTTGAAGTCAGAATGTCTTGACTTCAGAATGAATAATCTGAAGACTAATGGGTACATGTTGTTCTTTAATACATTTTAATTGCTAAAGAGAAAATTAAGCTTTACCACCTATCTGAAGTAGGTAGAATTATAGTAAACAAGGAACTCTCTCATCATGTTGAGACTCGAAGTCATGAAACAAGTCCAATTTCTTTTCAATTCCCTGCTTTTAACAGAGTATATAGTATATAGGTGTTTAGCAAATAAGTGTTTCTAGAATGAATATATCAATTCACTAATTATATAACAGGCAAACTTTGGGGTAATCACTGTTATTTGAATGTCCAAATTTTAAAAACTTGAATCTTAAAACAATCTAAATGATGAGTTTCTTACTTCGATTCAAGTTTGTGTATGAGTGTGTGTGTGTGAGTGCACCCTACCATCTTGGGAGAATAAATAAAGGTCTTTATTCAGCAAAAAAGGGCTAAAGTCAATCCCAGAGAAGACTGGGACTAAAGCTGGGCAAAATGCCCGTTCTGGTCCATGAAGGTAACAAAAGTTACATTTTACTGCAAGAATCATGAAAGGCAGATTCCTAGCTAAGAACATCATGGTTTTAGTGCAGCTTCTTGTGACTTACAGTGAGAAACCTCGGGTCATGGCAATAACAATCTGCCTGTTTTAGGCGAGATCCTATCAGGCATAGGTAATAGTGAGTGAGACCTAACCCAGCCTCTTACACCCTCCAACCATGTCACTCTGAAACTCTAGCATATTTATCTTCAATGGTTTGAGGGAAACAAAAAGCTTATTTTCACAAACCAGCTCACCTGGGTCTTGCATTTAAGTGGCTGACACTATTTTCACTAATGCCACCAAGGCCTTCCTGCTACTTTGTTTACCTATTATATAATAGTGACTAGGTGTGAAATCATGACAGGTGAATTTGTAACAGTGACCAGTGTGTGGACATGTACTGTCAGTTTTCTGCAAGCCTGGGGAGAGTCTCAACATGGATAGCATGTTGAGGGCCTACTTCCATAGCAAGGTGGAGAAATGTATTCACTTGAATTCCAGAAGACTGCTATTCTGGAGAAAAGCAGTCAACATGGGGGAAGAATGATGCTTCTCATGGTTTTAACACTTTTAAAGATCTCTGCAAAGTTTTAGTTGACCCTGCCAAAAGCTCAGAACCATGAGTTTGCAAGTTTGAGATGATATCTTCTTTTCCAGTCCCAAAGTTTGAGACAGCTGGAGGGAAACTTGGCAAGGATAAAGACCATGCCTCTACTTCAGGAGCCATGTGTGCTGGTATACATTAGCTGAACCTCTCATCATTTCACAGTGAGTTGAGTGTTAAGCCTTGCTTCTAGAACTTGAGAGTGCAAACAAATCACCTGGAGATATTTTTAGAACACAGCATTGGATTAAGTAGGTCTGAGGGAGTGGTGCTCACGATTCTGCATTCCTAATGAAGTCCCCAATAATGACAAGTCTACCAGTCTGCAAACCACACCATGAGTCACAGAGAGGAGCATTTGGGGTGAGATTTTGCTCCAAAACCACTAGTTCCACACTATTAGGGTAAAGTGGCATTTCTGCAATACCAGTAGACTTGGGTAATTCACAATCTGCAAAGAATTTTATCTGCTCTCCTTTCTGATACATGACCTCATCTTTTGATATTATATAACCTATATATAGTGGATTAATATAATTTTTAAAAAGAATTACGCTTCTTGGAGTCTTTCTTGTTTATAATACAAAAAGATTGTGTTCAGGAACATGGACTGTGAATGGCCCTGTGAGTATGTGATACATTGGATGAATCAGTGTACAAGTGAGATCTGTCAATAAGAAAAATCCAGGATTCCTGGAAGCATTTCAGATACACTGTGTAAATTTCCTAGGCAAACCTCTTCATATTAGAAAACCTAGAACAATGATCACTCTCTTTTTTTTAAGGTTTCTGGAGTGACACCAAAATATTTATTTCTGTTACATTTATAAATAGTGACCAGGTTCGTTCTCTCTCTCTCTCTCCCTGCCCCCCTCAACTTTCTGACCTTTCTACTGCCCTCTACAACCATGCAGAAACCTCTATACCAGTGGTTTTCAACCTGTGAGTCGCTACTCACAGGAACTATATTAAAGGGCTGCGGCATTACGAAGGTTGAGAACCACTCCTCTATGCTCAGGACACTGGTTCTTTCTCTTAGTGTTCATTGGAATCACCTGGAAAACCTATGAACCAAACCTTCCTACTCCCACATGTTCTAATCTGGTAAGTCTGGGGTTGGGCCAGCTAACCTCAGATGTTAAGAAGCAACTTCAGTGATTCTGGTGGAACTGGCTCACAGATAAAAGTTTGAGAAACATCAGAGACTAAATTATTCCTTATTATGTACTTTCTTGAGAGCAGCAATCCACTAATGATCTTTCTTACTCACATCCCAGATCTTCATATATTCTTAGGGATCTTTCTTCGGTTGTAACTCAGTTTTCTATATAAAATAGGAACAAAGGTCTAGCTATTACACTTCTGTTTTTAAATAGTTTTCCCAAGTGCTTTCCTCTTACCCATCAGTTTTGGAGATATGTTCCAATGGAAATTTAGGATAGTATAAAACTTTTCAAAGGGATTTTCAGTTGTTCATAAGAAAGAAATTTTTTTCCTTTGATGTGCATTTTATTTGAAAGCGTTAAAAATATGTACAACTTCCTCAACCTTGTAAGAAAAACAGAAAATTGCTAGAATGAATGACATCTTTGAAATTCATATTTATGAATGTCTATTTAGTTTAAAAATAAAATAAACAAAAACCAAAACAAAACTTAAAATTTATGATTGGTAGTTCCCTTTAGAAAACATTCAAGAAAGTTGACAGGCGACAAAACGGTAAGTGAGCTAAGATTATATCCTAGGTTTACCACACACTGGACAGGCTCCAGTAAATCTTTGGTGGTTTTGTAGCTATACCTACTCCCCAGACAGGGACAGGGTATAATCTTTAAAACATTAGGGGTTCAGCCTTCATTTTTTTACATTTGAAGTATGAAAATTAAAGAAAAGAAATGGAGTAGAGTTTCTAGAAGCCTATCCTTTCATTAAATCAAACTTTTCCATGCTTCAGTGTTTCCTGTTTTCAAACGCATTTTATTCTTTTGTGAGGATCTGGACCATTAAGATGTCTGAAATGGACATCTTCTGGGTGTGCTTAACAAAATGTCCTGCATGGCTGGTCTTCCATTGCCCATCCCCTGTGAGTGAAATTGAATGTACTTGAATGAGTAATGATGTATGAATACACTTAAAAAGAACAGCACCAGTGATGGAGCTTTAGCACCATTCTGAGCATTGAACTCTTCAAGATGCAATGGAAAAATCTCTCCCAAGCCATTCAGCTGTATTTAAAAAGCCGGATAAGCAAGGAGGAGAATAAATGCATGCTTACGATGAGGTTTCAGTGGGCTTTTATGAACAAGTCAAACCAAATCAGCAAGCATTTATCGACTATTCTATATGTGTAAGAGTGTTGATAAAAATGTTCATGTCACTGTATGACCCAGACAGCTATTCCATTCATTGAGACATAGTGCAGCCTCCAGGCTCTGTCTCAGAGGAGTTGAAGGAGATTGTCCAGTCCAATGTGAGACTGTCCCATTGAACCTTTCCCATCCCCAAAATATCTTGGGAGTCCTATTAGAGCACTTGGCCAAAGATCACTACTGAGTGGCAAGTTGTCTGTGAGGGTTAGATCCAAAACATCAAATGGTTGCACTAGATTGGTGTGTCTCAAATTTCAGTTCACTACATCAATTAGTAAGTTATAATCCAATACATTTTCTTAAAATTCAGAGGGAAAAAGGTGTTAAAAAAATCATCACATTACAAATAGCAATTGGAACAACAACAAAATAAACAAATGGGACTTAATTAAATTGAAAACCTTCTCTACAGCTAAGGAGACAATAACCAAAGAGAATAGACAACTTACACAATGCAAAAGGATATTTGCATATTTTCAATCAGGCAGTTGGGATTTGAACCTATGGTACCTGATTCCATAATTCACCACTCTTCTAGTTAAAAAAAATCATATTATGGTTATAAACAAAATATCAAAAATGGCATATTCTAGGTTTCACATACATTATTGAATAATTAAAATAGAAACCCAGGCTATCTATATGCAGAGAACACATGTAGAGACCAGAGGGGGCCCCAGGCTGCAGGTGTATGTCATAAAGCTGCAATCACATGAACAAAGTCCTCTTCTAATCTAGACAACTCTACATTTCAATACAGTCAATGACCAAGGTCACCTCCACACGGGGTGAAATTGTCCAGCGGAATCCAGTCAACCAACAAAATCATGAGAAATAATAAATTGTTCCAATTATTAGTCATAACTTACTTTAAACTGTTGCTTCTATAGCTATAGGCAATTAAAACACAAGAGTTCTTGTTGCCCAACTTTATCCAGACATGAATTTCGTTTGGAAAATAGTAACTTATATGAACATTCCGACTTTATGATTATTTCACATATATCTTGAGTTAGAACTAGGACAAAATAGATCATCAAGGACTTTTTAATTCTAACTTACTGTCATGGTAAAAATGCCATTTATTACATTTTTCATTGACAGACTTTTTGATTTACAATCTAGAATACCATGATTTGTTCCAAATATCTTCTATGATTGTGCAGATATATAGGCTATATATATGTATATACATACACATATATATTTTATTGCCTTGAACACACATAATTTTCAATTTTAAATAATAGAATTAATTAATGTGAATTTAAGATTCATATAAATTAATATAAACTGTTTCTTATGATTGTGTTAATTTTTTATGTTTATTTCTAATTGATTAGTTTAGCTCATTAATATTTATTATAGTTAATGTAAAATTATAGCTTGCTTTGAATTTTATCTTTGTTATTTTTCATGATTTTTCTACTATTTTTAAACATTGAATTATTCTGCCACTTATATTTTTATCTGTTCCATCATTATTCTCAACTTAATCCTGAGAATGTTCAAATATCCTTACTGTTTTCTTTATAATGAAAATGTAACATTGTTTATCCTTTTTACCTCCTCTTATTTTCTACCCTTTGTATTGATGTTATCAAGATTTTTAATTTTTTGTTGTTACTAGTATATTTTTTTTTTTTTCCATTTGTCTTCTCTTTAATTTTTAAATGTCAATAACATTTTTCCAAGATGTTTGGTTACCCATATGTCCCCTATTTCTTATTTCACTTCCCTTTTGTGTTTCTTATTTAACAGGAACTCTAAAATTATTGTCAATATGTTTTCATTCATTATTTTAAAAATAAGTCTGTTTATTTCTTGCTCCCGGCTTGCTTCAAAGAGCACTAATGCTTTCTCTTTTTGTAGGTATCATATTTTTCCTATTTAATAGCCATTAGAATCTTCTCTGATCTTTTGGTAATTGTAACTTTCATTTGTAATGTGTCTTCATAAAAATTTGCTCATTAATTTCTCATTCACCTCTATCACTCAGGGTCCTTTTATCTTTCTTTAGTTCTGGAAAATCCATTGGTATTATTTAGTCATGCGCTTATTCCTCTCTCTTTTAGCTTCTCTATCATTCTGCTAATACTATTATCCCATTTTGTGGCATGCTCTATATCTGAAACCTGTCTTTTCTTGTTCCCATTATTTTATATTTTCCTGTCAACTCTGATGTAATTCCTCAATCTGATCTCCAGGTGACTAGTTCATTGTTATTTTAAATGATATTTGTTGTTGATGGTTGCATTCATGATTTATATTCTTTCTTGTCTGAAACATGTTCTCAATGTTGGGCCTACTTTTTCCAATATTTTCCCCTTAACATTGTACATTTTTGTTGTTGGAGGGTTTTTTGTTTTTTTTTTTTTTATAGCAGTTGTGCTTCTTGTGTTCAGGTATTTTTGCTGCTGTGATCATGTTCCTATTTAATCTGGGAATGTTCATTGTGGAAGGGAAAGATCCAAGTATGTCGTCAACTTATTTCAAAGAGCAGAAAGTGGATGAACTTCTGGACAGAGATCAGCCCTTCTCATATCAGAGCTCTCTCAGATAGCATCAGGTTGTAGACTTACCTAGGTTCTATCCCCTGGGTGCAGTGTTGGCTGGTGAACGAGTGGAGAGGTGAATGCTAGCAGGTGTCCTTACCTCCAGAAGGTTTTCCTTCTGATCTCCTGTTTTGCAGAGACAGTGAACATAGAAGTCTATGGGCTTAAGTAATAACTACCTAAGGTAATTGAGAAAAAAAACAGCAGAAAATTTGAAACGTGCTCCTTTTACTTATTTTCTCATTGCTACATTGTTCCCCTATATCCTGTCCTACGACCTGCAGTGTCTATACACATCATTTGATCATATTCTGCGAAGATGCCAGAAGTTTCTCACTTTGGCAGTAGTTGTTGTTATATCTATATATTAACTATACAAGCACCCTTTGTTTCTGAAATTTATCCAGACTTCATTTAGGGGAAGAGAGTCAAGAGCTTCTGATAATCTTCCATCATGACGGAATTATGATTTCCTTAGTTATTTCTAGATAATGAAAGCTGTTATCAGGTTGCCTTCTCTACTTCCAAATTACACGAAATTTAAACTCACTGACTTCACACTCAATTTTTATACATACTTACTTTTCTCTGTATATACCATGTCTTTGCATCCTTTTGAAAAACTGTCATTAATAAAAAAGCTGTGTTACAAAAAATAATAAAATTTAACTATAATAATATGTTATTACAAATTTTTCACAAATGCTAGCATTTTGTAAGAAGTTTTTTTACAATCCATGTGGGCTACATGTGCATTTATGAAAGTCATGGTATATGGCTTTAATTTCATATGCTAGCATATGATTTTAATTTTCTTAATTTTATTCAGAATTGACCTTCGCTACCTTACTTAGTCTTCTTATTTTCATGAGAATGAAAATGTTTATTTTTTACTTTATATACAGTCATTATGGAGATGTTATTCAATTTTCAAATATATAATTAGAAATCCATTTTATTAAATTTCCATATATTCATGTAATTAACCATTAATGGACATAAAATTTGGAATAAACCTATTTATATCCATAAAACTTAAGGAAGACATGTGATTCAAAAGATTTTGCTTAATTCCAACAAAAAATTTTGGCAAATTTATAAAACAGTTCCTACATTTCTAACCAAAATTATGTGTGTGATAAATAGATATAGATATATCCTCCGAAAACCATGTTTCTGGAAAATTACCTTATTTTTGTGATTTTCTAAAGTTAAAGCTTAAAAGTATAAATCATATACAGAGGGTAATTATATAGATTTTTCAATAAAATTTATTTTGTAAAATTAATCATTTTCATTCATTAACTTATTGATTTTTATACTGTGTTTTCCTAATAAAGAGAAGATAAATAACACATCCAGAAAAATTCCAGACAGATTCTATACCTTCACAAATACTATGTCATTCTCTCATTTTCTGCTGAGATGAGACCTACAATTATACAGAATTGGTAGATGCTCATTTAAAATGTTACTGAATCTTTTCAAACTCAGATAGGTAAGAGGAATAGAAAAAAAATTATTAAGAAAAAATTGCATTATAGGACAATAATCTAGATAAATTACATTTAAATTATGGACTTTTAAATACAATTTATTTTTATTTTCTTCTTTTTATGGATGTATTCATTCAGAGGCTCTTTTGTACAGGCTTTCTGAAAAAAGTTGTTGGTAAATAACTATAATCTCTACTATCAAAACTATGCAGCATGGAAAGTAAGGAACAGACAAATTATGTCTGTTTACATGCGGAATTTTATAAAATGTGTGTGAATACAGTAATAGCGATTGCTTTGCTTTTTTACTGTACAGAATTGCTCTCCAGAAGGGAAGATCTGAGCTACATTTTGGATCAAACTGGGTGATCTAGTGAAGATGTTGAGGGCAGAGCAAAATAACTGCCTGACAAATTTTCATCATAAAATGGTGATGTTTTTCAAAATATTGTTATGCATATATAAAGCCTTGATGATAGCTGGCAAGGGAGAAGTAATTTCCTTTTATTGTTCAGCAAACGGTTACCCCTCATGGAGAATGAATAATAAGTGATTCCAGTGTCTGAAAAAAACAGGCGTTGTCATGGGGATAGACATTGCTTCTCAACAGTAGTTCATTTCTTAGACTGGAATTATAGTGAATTGAAACAGTCTAATTCAAGTCTTGGGGCATCTTTCCTTTCTTCTCTGTTTGTATTAATTCTTCCAGATGAATTGTTTTTATTTTGGCCATCAGGGACGATTGTATCAGAAGTACATCCTGCCAAAAGCAACTCGGAAAATTCGTATGTGGAAAACTTTCAGCTACTTATTGCTCACTAGAAATGACACGTAATATATTCAATAGTCATTCAGTGAGAAGAGAGAGCAGTGGTCAGAGAGAACATATAAAACTCACATTTTGATAGAGAAAATTAAAAATACTACATCTTGGAGGAACATATTTCAGAAAGATTTTTGTTCTTTTAGATCAGTGCTAATGCATACGAATTACAGTTGAGGTAGCTTTCCTTGAGCAATGATGCGTAAATAATAAGACCTTGACATGGTGTTGAAGGTTGTGTTTTTGAACTCTGACATTATGTCCTACATCTAATGCAGTATCATGTGGAGTAATCTAACGTCAAAAGGCCCCCAGATTCCAGTAGGTGAACCTTTTCCCCACTTTCATGCCTAAGAAAAACAGAGCTCATGTTGGGTTTTCAGAGACAAAAGGAAATGGCATTGCTTTGCTCACTTTGGTTTGTTCTAGCTCCAAGAGACAAAAAGCTCAGTTTTGAAGGACTAGATTTCACTTCCGCTGACACTCTAGGGCCTTACTACCACCACCGTAATATTAATATCACTGAATTTGTTTTCTTAGTTACCACTGCAAATATACTTTTTTGATTACATGAACTACAAGACTTCTATATGATAATTATTTGTGTAGTATAATTACTATCTTTTTAAACCACAGATAACCCCTATTCTTATTATAGTCATTCTAACATCATAGAAATGTATTGTGTCATATAATTATTTAATAGAAAATTTGCCATATATTAAAGAATTTCACAGCTGGGTGCAGTGGGTCACATCTGTAATTCTAGCTTTCTGGGAAGCTAAGGCAGGAAGATCACTTACATCAGGAGTTGAAGTCCAGCCTAAGCAAAAGCAAGACCCCATCTCTACAAGAAATAGAAAAATTTGTCTGGCCTGGTGGTGTGTGCCTGTAGTCTCAGCTACTCAGGAGGCAGAGACAGGAAGATTGCTTGAGCCCAGGAGTTTGAGGCTGCTGTGAGGCGGCTGACGCTATTAAGCCACAACACCCTAGCTCAGTTGACAAAGTGCGACACTCAAAAAAAATTTTTTTTCTCGTGTTAAATTGATAATGAAAAATAAAAATCCCATAGTTGAAGAGATTTTGATGTAACGACATCACACCCCAAAAGTTCTCTTTTTTCTTTGCAGTTTTTGGCCCGGGCTGGGTTTGAACCCACCACCTCCCACGTATGCGGCCAGCGCCCTACTCCTTTGAGCCATAGGCGCCACCCTCAAATGTTTTCTCTCTCTGTCTCTCATATGTACATCATTAGTTTAAAACAGAAAACTGACTACTTCTGTTTTATCATCGCTCCTGTAATAACTCAATAAAGCTGTGAATGTTGGTTTATCAGCTTAATTGGAGGAGATGAGAGGTCAGAGTACTAGAACCACCTGCAGGACTTGCCAAACAGTGGCATTCCATACTCAAGTTCATACACAATTTACTTATTGTTCATACACAATTTACTTATTCTTTCAGTAAAGGAAAAAAATCTCACAAAAGTATTCCTGACTGTGGCCTGCAATATTTAGTTGAAACACAGAGGAAGTAGAAGGCCATGCCATGCAGTCATATTCCTCATGGCATATCCAAGAAGCAAAAAGTAACATCCAATCAATTGACACAATTAAAATTATCAAAATTAAATCAGGCATAAATTCCTGCCAATTTTAGGAAAATATTTTAGGGAATTCCTAAAATTGGTGGCATTAGGAAAATATTTTCTTTAAGCTTCATTGACACGTTTATATTTGTAATCCTTAAATTTGAACATTTTTTTCTAATCTCAATTAAATTATGGATCCTTTAACCAAATTTAACCATGTTTTCAATGTAAACATGGTACATGGATTTCTTAAAAAACTTCTTCTTAACACATGTAGTTCTTAAAGAACATCTTAACACGTCCCTCTGTCCTTGTCCACATCACTTCAATATAGTCACCAGCATTACATACCGTTTAGGGAACATAAGCTATGTGATAGTCTCATATACTGACTGGTTTAATTTAACCAAAACCCAGGATATGACTTTGTTTATTAATTTTCAATGAGGCTCTGTAAAATTCTGAAGGTGCAGACCTTAAGGGCATCAAAATAGAACATGATCTCAGATATTTCTCTTTCCTTTTTTTTTTTTTTCAGCAACGTTGCTTTTACATCTACATGAAATCATTCTGTTGTCTCCAATAAAAAGCAGTTTCAGCAAATAATAAAAAACAAATGATAAAATAATGTTTAGGAGCAAAGAGTGACTCTTCTTCTATGAAGTGGCAAGAACAATACATGTTTTTGAGATGTGGGTATTTGGGCTGCTTGCTTCGCTTTTGTTTGGGGTTATGGAAGGATTAGTAATTAAGTGTCCATTTTCATTTGGTCAACCTTATCACTGTCATTCTTATGCTAGTGTCTCCAGAAAGTATTCTGTTTGCTTGACAATCTGATAGGTCAGTAATATTTTAACAATCTTCATACTTTGTAAGTTAATTAATATATAAACATTAAGGATATACCAAAATTCATGAGTCTGCTGTTCTTTGTCCAGAAGTTTTAGCTTTTAGTGCTAGTCAGCAAGTAATTCAGAAATAGCCTGCCGTCCAGTGAGGCACTGGAAGCTTTATTTCAATAGGATGTTTGGTCAAAGAAACTTTGTGATATTATAAAAAAGAATAATAATAACAGCGTAAAAACTAATGCATCACCCAGGGTCTAAAAAGGGCTAAAAAGTTTTATGGTTTGGAAAATTAATTGTGACTGTTTAATGCTTAAAACAAAGTAAAAAGGACATACTAATTCCAGACCTATTTTTAGATGAAATATTTTTGACAAGTTCATGCATCTGCCTTGTAATCTTCATTAAGGTCTGGTAAGGCTGTTGGATAGAACTTCCTTACCCCTCTTTTCACTCATTCATCTCTGCGAGATTTGGGATGTTAGGTGGGCCACACATTCACTGATTTTAATGCTTATATAATATCCTTACTTTAAGAGTCCCTGGAAACATGCAATCTGTGAACATTAAAAAGAAATAAGAGTCTAATTTTTGGTATGGAAGGCCACAAGTATGAGTTCCAAGAGAAAGATTTTAAAATTTGACTAAGAAGTCCATTTTAGGATTTAACGTATTTTATCACTTGAATTTTTTCATACAGTTCTCCAAATATATATGTCATTAAAACTTTACTGCGTATCCTTCCAATGTGTTAATATTTTCAGTAAAGAAGGGAAGGATATACTTACGTTTTTGTTTTCCAAAATATTGATATGTTCTGCTTGGAGAAATACAAATCTGGTGTGACTGAGAATATTGAGATTTTGTAGAATCTGGGGCTGCTTTCATTATTTAAAGCACATGCGTACTACCGATGCCATAAAGTAGAAAGATGGAGTACATGTCATTTTTGTGTTAACAGAGAAAAGCAAACAAAACGGCATGCAAGTGAGTAAGTTTTATATGTGTCTTCTTTCATAATGAATTAACTCATTAAGCACAGATTTATTTTTTCTGGATTGGTGAAATATGGTGTTGATATTTTGAGTGGGGTTGCAAATGAACCACTAAATCACTTTAGGTAGTATACACTTTTTAATAGTGTTGATTAGCCACCCATTAACAAAGGATGTTTTTCATTTATTTATGTCATTTGTGATCTCTTTCTTGAGGCTTATGTAGTTCTCCTGGTAGAGATAATTCATCTCCTGGGTTAAGTATGTTTCCAGGTATTTAATTTTCTTGGAAGATATTGCAAATGGTATTGAGTCCCTGATTTGACTCTCATGTTGGCTGTTATTAGTATATAAACAGAAGTTTTTCAAAAGAAGATAGGACCCTCACCTATCATCACTAACAAAAATGGATTCTCACTGGATAAAAGATTTTAACTTAAGACATGAAACTATAAAAATACTAGAAGAGAGTGCAGGGAAAATGCTTGAAGACATTGGCCTAGGAAAATATTTTATGAGGAGGATCCCCCTGACAATTGAAACAACACCAAAAATATACTACTGAGATATGATCGAACTAAAAAGCTTCTGCACAGCTAAGGGCATTGTAAATAAAGGAAACAGCCTTCAGAATGGGAGAATATTTTTGCAGGTTATGTTTCTCACAAAGGTCTGATGACTAAAATCCACAGAGAACTCAAACTAATCAATAAGAAAAGAACAAACAACCCCATTTCTCTGTGGGCAAGAGACTTGAACAGAAAAGTCTCTGAAGATGACAGTTGCATGGCTTACAAACACATGAAAAAATGCTCATCATCTTTAATCATCAGAAAAATGCAAATCAAAACCACTTTAGATATCACCTAACTCCAGTGAGATTAGCCCACATCACAAAATCCCCACACTGCAGATGTTGCCGTAGAGAGAAAGAAACACTTCTACACTGCTGGTGGGATTGAAAACTAGTACAGCTTCTTTGGAAAGAAGTATGGAGAATTCTCAAGGAATTAAAAATTGACCTACTGTTTGATCCTGCTATATCATTACTAGGTACCTATCCAGATGAACATAGATCATTTTGCCACAAAGACATTTGTACCAGAATGGTTACTGCAGCCCAATTCACCATATCCAAGTCATGGAAGCAGTCTAAATGCCCATCAACCTATGAATAGATAAACAAATTGTGGTATAGGAATATCATGGAATACTATGCAGCCATAAAAGAGGGAGACTTTACATCTTTTATGTTTAATTGGATGGAGCTGGAACATATTCTTAGTAAAGTATCTCAAGAATGAGGAAAAAGAGTATCTAATGTACTCAATACTATTATGAAACCAATATATAAACACTTACACATTTATACAAATAATAAAACACAAAGATAGTCCAGAAAGAAAGAGGAAGAGAGGAGGGAGACGGAGGGAAGAGATGAGGGCGAGTGGAGAGAGAGTATTTGGTGGGATCTCACATAATGTACACAAGGCAAGGGTACATTTCAAAACAACCAAGAGGATGTTATAAATGTCTTGCCATAAAAATAAGTAAGTGAGGTGATGTTTATGTTAATCAGTTTGATTTAAGCATTCCACATGGCATAGAAAAACATCACATTATATACAATAAATATATATACTTATTATTTAATAAAAATTAAGCTAAAAAAGAAGATAGATAAGTGGCCAAAAAATATATGAAAACATGTTCAACATCACTAATCATCACTGAAATAAAAATTAAAACTACAATGAGATGCCACTTTATCCTTGTCAGAATGGCCATTATTAAAAATTCAAAACAATAAATGCTGGAGTGAATGCAGAGAGACAGGAATAATTATACCCTGTTTGTGGGACTGGAACTTAGTACAACCTCTATGGAAAACAGAATCCTCAAAGAAATAAACATAAATCTACCATTTATTCCAGAAAATGCCACTACTGAATATCAACTCTAAGGAATAGAAGTTATTTTATCAAAAACACCTATACTCAATTGTTCATCTCGGCACAATTCACAACTGCAAAGATTTTGAATCAACCAAAGTGTCTATTATTGATGGGGAGACAAAGAAAATGTGGTGTACTGACACACACGAAAGATTGGACAATTATCTTCATGGACTCACCCTAGAAAAAGTGCTACATACATCATGCTGAATGTCACTGTGGTCAACGTTGAAGCACTCCCTTTGGGAAGCTATGTACAAATGCTCGTGCCTAGGTTCACCCTTGAAAGTAATTTTGGAGCTCTTTTTAGAATGTCCATCAGAGCTGTTGTAGCATGCGATCTCATCCTGGAATAAGTGCTTTGATGGGTAGCCTGAGCTCTGGCATTGATGCATAGCTTCCCAAAGGGAGGACTTTGAAGATGACTCTAGTGATATTCAGCAATGTTGTATGGAGCACCTTTGTTACTATGCATTCATGAACCCAATTGTCAGACGCCACACACACATGTGCACACTCACACGCACATACCTTAGAGTACTACTCACACATAAAAGGAAATGAAATCACTTATTTTGCAGCAAATTAGATGGAACTGGAGACAATTACACTAGGAGAAGTGTTTCAGGAATGGCAAAACAACAACCAGATGTGCTCTCTAATAACTGGGAGCTAAATAATGGGGAAATGTGGAAACCAAGAAACATTAGAAACCAAGAAGGGAGGGAAGAGAGGAAAGATGGGAGGTGGTGTGAGTACAATGAACACTAGTTTGGTAATGGGCACGCTAAGTGACTAATTCTGTGAAGCATACAGAGTAAGAAATACATTTAATTTTAAAGAAAAAAAAATTATCCTGAAAACAAACTCAACAAATACGAAATAAAACTTTTAAAAAAATTTTACTGAAATATGCAAAGACAGCTGTGACATAATTCATATAACAATCCATTTCTTCGCCTATAAATAGATCTAACAGACATTCTTTCATTGCAATTTTGACTTTTAAGCTGAGATGTTTCATTTTTTTTTAAATTATGGTCAAGCAGATTTTTTTTGTCATAACATGATGATCCTAATTTACCTAGAATTGCAAGCTGTAAATAAATTTTCGATCACGGAAATGTTAGACAAGTATAATGTTGATGTAATTCAACTTAATTATCAAACCGTAGTATTCAGTTAAATTTTCAGAAATAAGGAAGAAAAGTCTAAGTATTTTGAAACAATTATTCTTTAAACTCAGGTAAACAATCAACCATCAGTGAATTTGATGGCTCATAATTTATAGGCACATATCAATTAGATATGTGTTAACATGTGAATAGGATATTTAGAATTCTTTTTAGATTTTTTCATTTTTCATTTTTAATTTTTTAATTGTTTTTGGTGCATAATAGTTGTATGTGTATATGAGGCCTGGCAATTAAGTTGGAAAACTCGTCCTAGAGAATGTTTTACATTTCTAATGTAGGATAAAGAGTAGGGTTAAAAGTGCCAGGCACTAAGGATGGAGTAATTTAGACTAAATCCAAGCATCACTTCTGACCCTGAGTACTAAAAACAACACTCAACAGACACAGCATACTGTCCCAACCCTAAGTCATATTCAACTGTGATAAGCAAAAGGGAAGGCAGAAGTGCAGTAAACAAAATGTGTTAAGAGTCAAATCATGCATCATACACCTAAAGATAAACTCCTTGTTTTTCAACCTTTACTTTCTCTTTGAAGCTTCCCTCTGTGCCTTATTTTCTCTTGCCTGAGATTTCAATAAAGGCCTGTGAGGATGGTTGGGAGAGAAGGCACCCTTGTCTCTCCGTGTTGAGGGCTTGGATTAATGGCCTCCCCAGGGCCCCTCAGTTCAAAGCAAAATGGACTGTGTTGGTGTTATTATTTCACCTTGAGTCACACTGACAATCTCATTGTTGAATATCACTACAGCCACCTTCAAAGTACGACCCTTGGGAAGCTGTGCACTGATGCCAGCACCTAGTCCAACCTTCCAAGCAATTTTTTAGAATGAATTTATGAACTAAATTGTCAGTCCTTCTGCAAGGACAGCTCTGTTGGTCATTCCAGAAAAGGTTCCAAAATCACACATACGGAATTTTGACATAGGTATACAGTGTCTGAAGATCAAATCAGGGTAATTATTGTATCCACTGAAACATTTTTTATTTCTTTCTGTAGAAACTCTTCAAGTTATTTTGTGAAAGATATAATAAAGCATTAATCATACAAACCCTATTTTGCTAATACTAGGCTTCATTCAGTCTACCTCTGTCTTTGCACTGATTTGCACTTTATTGTCCCCTCTCCAGTATCCTCCCCAGCCTCTGGAAATCATTATTCTATTCTCTATGTCCTCTATCTCCATGAGTTCAATGAGTTCATATATATATATATATATATATATATATATTTTTTTTTTTTTTTTTTTTTTTTTTGCAGTTTTTTGCCAGGGCTGGATTTGAACCTGCCACCTCTGGCATCTGGGGCCGGTGCCCTACTCCTTTGAGCCATAGGCACCACCCTTATTTTTTAATCTTTAGCTCCCATACATTATAAGGAACACGTGAAATATGTTTCCCTGTGGCTGGCTTATTTCACTTAACATAACATTCTCCCCCCAGTTCCATCCATGTTGCATATAACAGATTTCATTCTATTTTAGGGCTGAATAATATTCCATCATGCATATGTACCACATTTTCTTTATACATTCACCTATTGATGGACAATCATATTGAATCACATTCTGGCTATTACAATCGAAATGGAAGTGAAGGTGTCTCTCTGACATATAATGCCTTTATTTGGTTATACACTCAGTTTTGGAATTGCTGGATTGTATGTTATTTCTATTTACAGTTTTTGAGGAAGCTCCATAGTGTTCAATAATGGTTGCAATAATTTAAATTCCCACTAACAATGTATGAGGTATTGCCTTTCTCCGTATCTTCACCAGCATTCATTAGATTTAAGACCTGGGAGTATAAAGCTCCCGGAGAAACACTAGAAAAATTCTCTAGGATATTATTGGTATGGGCAAAGATTTTTTGAGTAATAAATTATCTCAAGGGTGTTGGGAAACACCCCCAAATTACATCATGAGTTCCCCCCCAGCAATTGGTGGAGACAAGAGGATGAGGGGAAAATGCAAAGACAAGACACAAGGGAAAGTTTTTAAGTTGGGTCAAAAGACAGTTTTGTCTTTTACAGTGAGGACCATCAAAGCAGCCCCTTTGTTCTAGGCTAACTCTGTTTTTATTTCATATACCATTGTTTTAATCATTAATTTAATGAAGACAAGCAAACAATTACGTTATGGTTCTTGTTGTGTTTGCATATGTTAACTAAACTATTTGTTTAACTACATTAATTGTACTTTTTTTTATTTTATTGCTCTAAGGTATTTATGATCTTAACACAGACAGAACATGGGTCAGTGAACACAGTTCAGGAGTAGGATGTCAGAGAAGACCCCAATTTGGCCATGCACACAAATCAGAGGAGTGACAATTAATACTCAAGAAGTCTTGTGCTCAGACAGACCAATGCTTCTGACCCTATCAAGGTGATAGAAGAAAGGAAAATTTTTTTTCCTTATCTAGTCCAGAGCAACTCTTGCTGTCTTTACTGAGGTTTAAACATTCTGCATTCCTTAACTCTCCAAAGGCATTCACTCTCCATGAGAGGGCAGCTCCACCAAGGCAAGTCCTGCCTATTCAGTGACCTCTGCAGAGGAGTCATGCTACAGGAGGGGTGAAATTTCAGTAAGATAGCTTCTAGAGCAGGTGTCCTCAAACTTTTTAAACAGGGGGCCAATTCACTGTCCTTCAGACCGTTGGAGAGCCGGACTACAGTTTAAAAAAAAATTATGAACAAATTCCTATGAACACTGCATGTATCTTATTTTGTAGTAAAAAACAAAACAGGAACAAATACAATTCACACCAACGCATGTGGCCTGTAGGCCGTAGTTTGAGGACCCCTGTTCTAGAGTCTTAACGGGGTAGGCCCTCAGTGGTGCATTTTGCACCAGGATTTGGTTTCCTCTGATCTACTTCTCTCCTGTCTCTTCCCTTTTGCCCATCATCTGTAATAATATTCTTAATTCAATTCTTAAGCTACTGGTAGTTCATAATTAAATACTGATTTTAAACTTATTAAATCATTATTGCTAGACATGCAAGCACATCAAGATATGACCTTCCCTTAAGTGCCCATAGTATAGTATATAGTATATATAGTATCTCTGCAAAGGGCGCAAGCAATCTGAGCAAAAGTGGGCAGGTACAATCCTATTAGGCTGGGCATCTTCTCCACAGGAAATAAGACACAACCCACAGAAAATATTTGCAAACTACCTATCTGTAAAAGGATTCGTAACCTAGAATATATGGGAAGTACAAAAAATTCAATAAGAAAAAAATCAAATAAACTAATTAAAAATGGGCAAAAGGTCAGAATAAACACTTCTTAAAATATGACATACAAATGACCAAGAGATATATGAAAAAATGTTCAACATCACCAATGACCAGAGAAATACAAATTGAAACTACAATGAGATATCATCTTACCCCAGTTTAAATAGATTTTATCCAAAATCATATTAAGCTTCTGTTTGGATTTCTCAGATTTTCATTTGAATTCACTGGATATCTTCTTCCAAAAACTGTCCATTTATCTTCAATCACATCTTAAATAGATAACCTGATAGTTTCTGCGTTTTCTTTTTTTTTTTGAGACAGAGCCTCAAGCTGTCACCCTGGGTAGAGTGCTGTGGCATCACAGCTCACAGCAACTTCCAACTCCTGGGCTCAAGCGAGTCTCTTGCCTCTGCCTCCCAAGTAGCTGGGACTACAGGCGCCCGCCACAACGCCCAACCATTTTTTTTTTTTTTTGGTCGCAGCCGTCATTGTTGCTTGGCGGGCCCAGGCTGGATTTGAACCCACCAGCTCAGGTGTATGTGGCTGGCGCCTTAGCCCATTGAGCCACAGGTGCCGAGCCGTTTCTGCGTTTTCTTTTGACACCTAAGTGAACTAGGTATTAGTTTAGACATTTGACCTATCTATAGTTATTTGCATAATGACATCTATAATTTGATCAATAGAACAAAACGTTTAGAATCAGGGCAGGGTCTTTTATGATTTTACAAAGAACTTTAGAACTGAATAGTAACGCCTTGTCTCTACCCTTACCAGTTTAGTTATGGCCAAAACCTGAGTCTTTTTCTGTTTAACTCAAAAACATAGACCCCTTTTGATTACTATTGGACTATATCCCATTAACATCTAAACACGGGCTGTCCTAATGTCTTGTATTCATAATCTTGTGCTTTAGGAAAAGTAGTAGAAAAAACTTTTAAATATACTCGTTATTTACTTACTAATTAATTCAAAGTAGTCAACAATGATTCAAGGTAAAAGGAGAGTTATCCTATTAATTTCTAAAGAGCAAAGGTTCTTTTCTTTCTCAGACATTATACACAGATCTTCTGAGTAAGGTAGGGCCCTGTTTGTAAGTCTCATTTCCTGTGGGGTCAAGAAGAATGAATTTCCAGGGCACTAGAGGAGAGATCAGTTTTGCAAAAGGAAAAAGATTCTCATCAATGAAACTTCACAGAAAGAAATTCTGTGTGTGGGTGTAGATATTCTAAGTAAGTAGGTGTTACATAAATCAGCTCGGATGGCTTTTGTATGTTGTCTTTGTAGGTTTATTTCTTCACAGCAGGCTCAGATCTGTTAGCTCAAAAGCCTACTCATGCAAGCTCATATTTTTATACATCCAATTGTGTTAACATAGCCAAAATATGCAGATTTTTTTTCCTTTGGCATCTAAAGCTTGCCTGTTTGCATACTCTGCAAAACTGTGTCCAACATCTGCCAGACATAGATAATATGAATCCCAGGGCTATAAAGACCCAAGGACCTGCTGCACTTTGGAGCTCAGGGACACAGAGACCTCCACTGTGATGCTCAGCAACCTTATCTAGACATATAACTCTCTTTTCCAGCCCCACTCTTTCTCAGTTCCTTTTTTCCCTTCTATTCTAGATGGTAGCCATAGTCTCTGCAGAGTTTCACACTATCAAGGACTTCCCTGGCATGCATAGTTGTGAGATAATCCCCCAAATCAAGCTTGTGCAAGCTACTACCCCTTCTTGAATATATCTTTTTTTTTTTTTTTTTTTTTTGAGACAGAGCCTCAAGCTGTCACCCTGGATAGAGTGCTGTGACATCACAGCTCACAGCAACCTCCAATTCCTGGGCTCAAGCGAGTCTCTTGCCTCACCCTCCCAAGCAGCTGGGACTA
>CAUYRH010037047.1:0-21468 GCA_963574655.1 Perodicticus potto | reverse complement strand
GCAACACCTGGCTATTTTTTTGTTGCAGATGTCATTGTTGGTTTAGCTGGCCCAGGCTGGGTTTGAACCCTCCACCCTGGGTGTATGTGGCCAGTGCCCTACCCACTGAGCTTCGAGCTGCCGCCTTATCCTTCGTCTTTTTTGATCATTGCCATTCTAACCAGTGTGAGGTGTTATCTCATTGCAGTGTTATTTTTTTATTTTTTATTTTTTATTTTTTGAGACAGAGCCTCAAGCTGTCACCCTGGATAGAGTGCCGTGGCATCACAGCTCACAGCAACCTCCATTTCCTGGGCTCAAGCGAGTCTCTTGCCTCCGCCTCCCAAGTAGTTGGGACTACAGGCGCCGGCCACAACGCCCAGCCATTTTTTGTTTGCAGCTGTCATTGTTGTTTGGTGGACCCGGGCTGGATTCGAACCCGCCAGCTCAGGTGTACGTGGCTGGCGCCTTAGCCCGCTGAGCCACAGACACCGAGCCCTCATTGCGGTTTTAATATTCATCACCCTAATAATTAGCAATGTCAAGTATTTTTATATGTATCTATTAGTCATGTATTCCTTTGAGAAATGTTCTTTGCCCATTTCTTAATTTGATTATTTGTTTTCTTCCTACAATGCTATTTGAATTCCTTATGTATTTGGGGTATTAATTCCTTATCAGATATCTGGCTTGATTCTCCCAATTCATAGGTTATCTCTTCATCTCTTTATCTTTTTTCTTTCTTTTTTTCTTAGTATTTTTAGTGTGTTTTAATCTCATTTGTTGTTTTTTGTTTTGTTGTCTGTGTTTTGGGGGCCAAATCTAAAAAGTAATTGCCCACACAAATGTTGTATAATTTTTCCCCTATGTTTTCTTCTAGTGGTTTTATATTTAAGTATTTCATCCATTTTGAGTTAATTCTTGCATGTGGTGTGAAATAAGGTCCAATTTCATTCTTTTGTACATGGATATCCAGTTTCTCAACACTATTTATTGAAGAAATTATCCTTTTCCTATTGTATATTCTAGGTCTCTGTTGTTGAAAATCAATTAATCAAAATGTATGGGTACATTGCTGTGCTCTCTGTTTTGTTTCATTGGTCTATGTGTTTGCTTTTATGCCAATACCATGTTCTTTTAAATATTGTTATGTTCCAATATAGTTTGAAATAAGGTAGTGTGGTATGTTCAGCTTTGCTCTTTTTGTTCATAGTTGCCTTGGCTATTTGGGTTTTTGCATTGTTTTATAAGAATTTTAGGATTGCTTTTTCTTCATCTATAAAAAGTGACATTGGGATTCTAATAAGGATTTCATTGAATTCATCTATTACCTTGGGTGGTATAGACATTATAGTGATATTTATTCTTCCAGTCCATGAATATGAGACATCTTTTCATTTGTTTCTGTCTTCTTCAGTTTCTTTCACCGACGCTTTATAGTTTTTAGTGTACAGGTCTTTCACTTCTTTGAATAAATTTAACTCCTTTTTTTGTGGTTATTGTAAGTGGATTTGTTTGTTTGGTTTCTTTTGGAGAAATTCACTGTTAATATAGAGATACATTACTAATTTTTGCAAGCTGATTTGTATCCTGCAAATTTGCTAATCAGCTCTATCAGGCTTTTGGTGGACTCCTTAGGGTTTTCTATATGTATGACCATGTCATCAACAAAATGTGATAGTTTTATTTTTTCCTTTTTTATTTGGTTGCCTTTTATTTCTTTTTCTTTCCTTATTGGTCTGACAATGACTTCCCATACTATATTGAACAGAAATGACAAGAATCGGTGTCCTTGTCTTCTTCCAGATATTAGAGGAAAGAGTTTCAATATTGCTTTGTATACATTTAGCTGCTCAACTGTTGGCTGAATATATAATTAGATGTTTAAAATAATATATGTAATATATGTTATAAGAAGATATAATTGTTATATCTTCTTAATGAATATACCTCATTATCATTATATAATGTTCTTCTTTGTCTATTTTTACAGTTTTTGACTTAATGTTTATTTTGTCTTAGTGATATAAGTATCCCTAGCCTTCCTCTGTTTTGGTTTCCATTAGCATGAAATATTTATTTATTTATTTATTTATTTTGTAGAGACAGAATCTCACTTTATCACCTTGGGTAGAGTGCCATGGCATCACACAGCTCACAGCAACTTCCAAATCCTGGGCTTAGGTGATTCTCTTGCCTCAGCCTTCCGAGTAGCTGGGACTAAGGGCACCTGCCACAATGCCCGGCTATTTTTCTATTTTGCAGTTCAGCCGAGGCCGGGTTTGAACCTGCCACTTTCGGTATATGGGGCCGGCACCCTAATGAATGAGCCACAGTCACCGCCCATAGCATGGAATATTTATTTTTTCCTTTCGCTTTTAGTCTACGTGTGTCCTAAACTGAAGCAAGTCTCTTGTAGACAGCATATAGTTGGGTCTCATTTTTTAAACCATTCATTCACACTATGTCTTTTGATCAGAGAATTTACTTTCAAGATAATTATTGATAGGTAAAAATGTACTGTTGCCACTTTGTTAATTTTTTTCTGGTTGCTTTATAAATAGTTTGTTTCGTTTTTCCTCTATTGCTGCCTTCTTTGTGGTTTGATGGTTTTCCATAGAGAAATGTTTCGAATCTTTCTCATTTTTTTTTGGTGGATCTCTTATAGATATATTCTTTTTGGCTACCATGAGGATTACACAGAACATCTTACACTTGAAACAATGTATTTCAAGCTGATAAAAATTTAACTATTATCATTATTATTATACAGGTGAGGTGGCTCATGCCTATAATCCTAGCACTTTGGGAGGCCAAGGTGGGCAGAATGCTTAAGCTCAGGAGTTCAAGTCTGAGCAAGAGCGAGACCCAACCTCTACTAAAAATAGAAAAACTACCTGGGTGTTGTGGTGCGCACCTACAGTCCCAGCTACTCGGGAGGCTGAGATATAAGGATCACTGAGTCCCATGAATTTGAGGTTGCTGTGAGCTATCATGATGCAATAGCACTCTAGCCAGGGTGACATAATGAGTCTGTCTCAAAATAACAACAATAATAATTTTGTTATTTAACCTTCATACTAGGAATAAAATTACTTTGCACATCACTATTTCACTCCTAGAGTATTCTGAAATTTCCTCTGTATTATTATGTCATCAGGTTTTACATTTTCAAAACTTGATAACATTTTACATTATTAACTTGCAGGCTTTTATTTCAGTTTAAAGGATTCCTTTTAGCAATACTTATAAGGCAAACCTAGTGGTTATAAACTCCGTTAGCTTTTACTAAACTCTCTTGAGTTTTGTTTTCCCCTCATTTCTGATAGATAGCTTTACTGGGTAAAGTATTCTTGGTTGACAGTACTGTTCTTTCAAGACTTTGAATATATCCTCCCACTCTTTCCAAAGTTTTTGCTGAAAAGTCAACTTGTACATGCATTGATACTCCTTTTTAAGTGATATATTTCTTATCTCTTGCTGCTTTCAAGATTTTTTTATTTGTCCTTGATTTTGAGAGTTTGATTATTATATTCGCACATATCTTAGTGAGCTCCTCCTTAGGTTGAATTTAATTGGTGACCTCTGTATTTCCTGTATTTGGATGTTGGCTTCTTTCCTCAGATTAGAGAAGTTTTCCTTATTATGCATCTTATTTCTTTAAGTATAGGTTTATGATCCCTTTTCTCTTTATTCTCCTTCGAGAATACCTATATGCACAATGTCTCATAGTTCCCATAGGCTTTCTTCATTCTTTTTTATTCATTTTTTCCTTTTTGCTTCTTTGATTGGGTAATTTCAAATGTTCTATTGTCAAATTCACTGATTCTTTCTTTCAACTTGATCAAGCCAACTGAGTCATCTGTTGAAAGTTTCTATTGAATTTTTCAGTTTAGATATTGTAATCTTCATGTCTAGGATTTCTCTTATCACTATTTCTTTGTCCAAGTTCTCTTGTTGTTTGCATATTACTTTCTAAATTTTATTTAATTTTTTATCTGTATGTTCTCAAAGTTCACTAGTCATTTTTAAGAGGGTTATTCTGAATTCTTTTTCTTTCATTTCATAGATCTCCCTTTCTTAAGTTTCCAACATTGAAGCTTGGTTTGATTTTTTTGGAGGTTTTATTATTTCCCAAGTCTTTGCAATCAGTGGTTCCTGTGTTGGTTTTAATGCATGTATAAACCACTTTTTCTGGCTTTTATAAGAATTCTTTTCTAGCAATAGATCTTTACTAGTTAATGTAACCTATAACATTGGACATGCCATCTGGTAATAATCCTGGACAGGTAGAGCTCACTTTCAGGTTTTCTAGATGACTATGTTTGCTCATAATTCGGGTGGTCAGCTGGTTAGGCTCTGCTATCAGGCTGAACTGCTGTATGGGCACTGCAATTGACTTTGATTTTTCAGGGCCACTTGGTGTATTTTCTAGTCAGAAGGTACTGCTATTTGACTTTACCAATTGACCAGTATTGCAGAAGGGGCCCCAAAGTTAAGTGGATTGAGATGAATGGACCACTACTATGCTCAGTGGATATGTACAGTTGAGATTTGCCTCCCTCCCTGGAGAATGTCTGGAAGTGGACTTTGGGATCAAAAGAATAGCAGATTAAATTCCCAGGTATGGTAGAACTAGTGCCTTCTTCTTGTCAAAATTCAGTGCACTGGTCATCTCTCTCCCTGAATAGGGTTTGGGGTTAAGCTTTCAGATTGTAGGAAAAGCAAGTTAAGTTCTCAGGCAGATCTAGAGCCTACTTGTTGTGGAAATTTGCTTGGAGGTAGGGGATGTGGGTGGGTGGGGGACTTTTCCCCACCCTGATCAGGCCCTGAGGTACTGGTTCTAGAGACTGGATTGGTAGCAATTCCCACTCTTTCTGGAAGTGACCCACTTGGCTTTGCAGATGAACTATACTATCAACTGTTACCTCAGTTTGAGCACCATAGCTGGTAGATACATTGAGCTTTTACCAAAATCTCTCAACTGATCTCTATAGGCTCCACACCCTTACTTTGTTTTTACCTGACTCCAGGTGGTCTCTCCATGCAGTTTCTGCCTGTACCCCATTTCTCATGAAGTGAGAATGAGGTAAGTTTCCTGGGAAGCATCACAGAATGCTTGGAAAGTTGCATGTCTGCCTTCTCAGTTCTCTTTTTCCCACAGTAGAAACCATAGGCCCTGAGGAATTTTCTGTGTGTGGTGCTGTGCTGACTTTGGGGATAGTAGAGGAAGCATAGTCAAGGGTTTCTCCTGCTCTTTCCAGGTGGATTTTTGTCCAGTTCCATGAAACACACAGATGACTCAGGCTTATTGCCATGTTTGGGGGCTTTCCCCTAGGAGTTTCTGTCTGTGCATAGTTGTTAGTTGGTCTCTCTGTGTGGGGAGTGAAGTCTGGAATCTCTTCTACCATTTTGCAAACATCACTCCAACTTGCCATTAGTAATATAAAGGGTTGCTAATATATAAGTCCTGATTGTCTTTAAGATCCAATCTCTGGGTAGGAGGATCATTTGGCTCAAGAATGGAGCTAGGATTTGCATTACTAGATTGGCTCACTCCCTATCAGTAGGACTCTTCAAACCCCCAGTGGGCCGTGGATCATACTTTTAGAAGTGGTGCCATGAGGCCAACAATCCCCAAAGGTTGACCCTGATACCCTAGTTTACCTGGTTCTACCACCACACCATACTTTCTCAGTGCAGCAGCTTAACTGATGGCACCCCTTTGTCTCCTCACCCCACCATCCCTCCCATCAATGGCAGTCAAAAGCCTGTGGGGGAAGGGCAGGGAAGAGTCACATTTATCAAACAAACCAACTAAACAAAACACTTAGGGATGAATTTCTTGGACTGTGCTACAAAAAGGGATAATGATTCTTTCTCAGTGTACTTATTGACATTCATTGAGCAGCGTATAGTTTATTTTAGCTGGAGTTTGTGATGTAGCATCTATATTTAATTCCACAAGCTGTCAGGCAACTCATATATTTACAAACACAGTCCCGGAAACAATGTGTTTGCTGGGCACAGCTGCATCTGTAACATCTCGGCTGTGTGCTATTTGGCACAGCTAGGGGCATTATCATTTTACATTCTGGTCTGTGCCAGAGTCCAAATAGGGCAGAGCTTAGGCTAAAAGTTCAGAGTCAATGACAGGCCTGGCAGGAAGCCAAGAGCAAGAGTAACATTGAGGGCTACAGGTCATAATGAAGAGTTGTTGTCAGCCCTACCTCAGTTCTGCAGTCTACACAGCAATGAGCTATTTCCATATGATTGGCTTGGATTTATCTTGGCTTCCTAGGCCTAAACCAGCCTATATATGTATAAGGGCTCTGCTGGGAAGTGAGCTGGGGCTTAAGCAGGGGAAGCCAGGCTAGTGGTAGGAGACAAGGACAGAGAAAGGTCCTCTTTAGAAAATGGAACCAGCTGTCATCAAGGGGTGTAGAGTAGAGTATTGAGTCAGATTTAGTAGCTGGACCCTGGCTGTGCCCAAGGTGGCTGGCTGTGCCCAAGGGCAGGGGTCGAATGGCATGATTCAGACAATCTTGGTAACAGTAGGTACAACCAATTGACCAGAACACATAAAGAGGGACTCTGGGTGGTGGTGCAATTCAGAAGTAGGCAAAAGGGCAGGCAGTTCTTTAAGACGTATCTTGCCACAACAGAAAGTGGGCAAGCTGAGAGCAGGAGGCACGGGAGCCCCTTATACCTTAGATGTACATGTTGAGATTGGGCAGAAGAAAGGGGGTGGGAAAATTGGGCACAGGTTTAGTTGAGTTTGGAGATTTGAAAGAACACTGTAACACAAGACCTCATAGGAACCCAGCTTTTGAGGGTTGTCCCAGGTTAGAGGAACATGCCTGACATTATAGTTTTTGAGATAACGTAAAGGAAATATCACTGCCTTCTCATGAGGCCATACTGCCAGGACATCTAAACAGGAGCTGCACGGTGTCCAGAAAAGCAGGAGGCTTAAACTCCCTTTTCCAAGCCAAGGAAATGATTTTAGGTGAACTCTTCTTTCACACTCTAAGATTTTAGAGTTTTCTTCAATCCATAACAATTTTTTAACTGGGAATGACCTGAGGAATCTAGGCTTTCCTCATGTGACTGCAACTCCTTTATTCAATCTGTAGCTGTTAGGTTTATAGGTCATTTAGGTGGTATAAGGACTTTCTTGGGAGAACATTATTGGTTTCTACCTTCTGGGGCTTTCTTAACTATAAAAATGGGCATAAAAATATATACCTCACAAGATTTCGTGAGAATGAAATGAGTTAATGGGTGGGAAGTGTTTAGATCAGTGTCTGGTACATTGTAACAATACCTATTCATAACTGGGGATGACTGTAAATTAGGCAACCCTGGAAGTCATGGATTTCAGATTTTGAAAATTTAAATTTACCACTGAAACTTTTGACACACAGAAAGAACAAGCTCTAGGCTTAGCATGAGAGACCCAAGTTCAAGTCCTAATTTTGCCCCCAAACAAGCAGTGAGACTTTGAATAACTCGTCACACTTTGGCGACTAGAAATTTTCTCATTTATTGTGCAATGGGAAAGGGATTCCATCACTGGCTCTCAGTTGGAGAGTTATATTGAAATCTCCTGGAGGATTTTTCAAAAAATTCCAAATTATAAAAATGTACCTTAACTCTTCCTATCAGTTATTTCTCTCTTCCTTTCCTTTCCTACTTCTATTTCATACCACACCTTTCCCACATACACAGCCATGTATACTCTAGGCTGTTGAGACCCCCTGAGCAAGGTAATCACCAGGGGCCCTCTCCTTCCCCGAGCACCATGACATGATCAGGTGACCAAAAGCTGTAGGAAGGCAAAGTAATCAACACAGAGCCTACTTTGTAAGGCTTTTGGAGAACTTGAGTCTAAAAGATGTGACAAAAAGCAGAGACAAGAGTGAATGCAAGGACAAGACTCATAGCCAGACAACTGGGGAATCAAGTGACCAAGGATAAAGGTGACAGTATCCTGGATTGGGTCTGCCGCCGCAGTCATTAACGTGGAAAGCTGGTGAAGGGCACCAGTGAGGCTACTCGGAGGTCCTGTAAGGACTGCCAAAGACTAACAAGGAGATATTTTTTTGGCAGAAACTTTATTTTCTCAAGCTTCAATTTTCTAACCTGTAAACAACAACAATAAAACAAACCAACAAACAAAAATATCCCCAAATTGGATAAGATGATATCTATGGACTCTTTGGACTCTTTTAGGCTCTGCTAAACTATGTTGGAAGAATGGGAAAAAAAAATAAGAATAGGGAATAAATTGACACAGCACTCACTACCATGGGCCAGGTACTTTTTAAGGGCTTTACAAATATTAACGCTTTTAATCCTAGGAAGTAGCACTATTTTGTCATCCCTTTCATATCAAAAGTAGTGGAACCAACACAGGAAGCCAGGCCTTTGGCTCTGTGTTCTATTCTTGTAACCACTCCATTTTTGAACAGCTGATGGGGAATCTCACTGCCTGAAGGGCCACAAAGAGCTACTGGAGTTTCTTGAACTAGGAAGATGATGGGAATAGTTTTGGGGAAGGTAGATCTGCACAGAGATGAGGTTTTAATGCTTCGAAATGTGCAACTTTTTGTTGATGGGTTGTTTGATCAGCCATGTAATTTTTCTCTTTATCGAAGAACCTCTAACCTAAAGGGAGGCTCCAGGGCGGAGGGGCCTTCCTGGTCTGCACACTCTGACCCTGGCTTTATTATTCAAGGCTCAGGACAAGGAAAGTGTCACACTAAGGCAAGTGTCAAAAACACCAGGAAGGCAAGAATGAAGCCTCAGTGACTAACAGATGAATCTGTCCTTGATCAGTGAAGGGCTGCTGATCACACAAAGAAACCTATAAATTTGGGGCCTGATGTCACTAAAGCCATTTGCGTGTGTGCGTGCCATGTGTGTATTTAAAAGTACATTACAGGATCTTCCTCTCCTGCGGGAGCAAGGGCTGGATCTGTCTTGTTCTTCAGAATTACTCCCACCACCTAGGACAGCCTTTGTGCACAGACACTGCTTACTAACAGATTGACTGTGTGATGGACAGAGGTGGGAGGGGGTGAGGCGAGCTGAGTTATAGATCTTGGAGTATCTGAGTGTCACTTCTGCCTTCTTGTGGAATGTCCTCCAGAAAAGCCTTCTGCCTCTCCCAGCCTCCTCTCTTGAAGTTTGCAAATTAATGTAAGAACATTTAGTAAACAGTAATTATGATTAGCTCATACCTTTGCATAAATAATCATTAATATTGTTAAACTAAATCTATGCAGTGAGGATATCCATATCCTCACCAATTTGGAGTTATTTCCTGACTACACGTGGCAGTGGGGCAATGCATTATGTAGCTTGCCAGTTCCATGTCAGCACTGGGGGTGAAGCTCAAGGTCCTATCATGGAGTGTGGGGAGGATAGTGGCAATGGAGGTGTCACCCCTGCCTGGGTTCAAATGTGGGGCTGATGGGAGCTGCTGAAGCTCTAAGTACAGCTAGAACCACATTATCAAGGCAAACACAGCAAGGCTAGTCTTGTTGAGGCTGGCAATTGTGCCAACAAAAGGGAAGAATAAAAGTCATTAATCTGAGCTGATAGTACCTCCACGTTCAGCCTTGCCCTTAAGAATATCCTATTATTTCTCCTGTCTACCCTCCCTTTCTTATAAAAACAGGAGGTTTTATATCAAGATGTTGTGGATGACAGGGACAAATAATACTTTCTGTGATTTTTTTTTAAACCACTGACACCCTAGGATTTATTCAAGAAAACAGCTCTTCAATAGAGTTGGCCAATTAACCACTTAAATGACTTGAAAACTTATTTAATGTCACTGCCTAATCACTTTATGAAATGTCACTGCTCCAGCAGGCAAAATTTCTCCTTTATACCTCACTTTTCTTATGCCTCACTCCCTTTCTGAAACACAAAACTTCCTTCCAAAGAAGACTAAAATCATAATGCCTCTCCCTTTCTATACGTGACCCTTACGTTTGCAGAGAATTATGGAATCTCAGCATTGGGTGGGATCACAGGGAACATTTTCTTTCATCAATCACGTTAGTGATGACTAACGGGAGGCTCCCAGAGGGAAGTGACTTCCCTAAGGCTGCCAATTTGTAAGTAGAAAGACTTTTCTTTTTAAGGGATGTAAGTCATATAATGGGTGCAGTGAGGTATAAAGATTATAAGATCTAGGGGAGGTGGACCTGGATCTGCCCCTGAAATATGTGACCTTATGCAATTCACTCACCCATTGTTTTTTTTTTTTTTTTTTTTTGTAGAGACAGAGTCTTACTTTATCGCCCTCGGTAGAGTGCCGTGGCGTCACACAGCTCACAGCAACCTCCAACTCCTGGGCTTAGGCGATTCTCTTGCTTCAACCTCCCGAGTAGCTGGGACTACAGGCGCCCACCACAACGCCCGGCTATTCACTCACCCATTGTTAACTTCGGTGTTTTCATCTGTTAAAAGGGATGACTTTGTTATCCATGTTTCCTAAGCGCTCACTGCCATCCAAATGTGAAATGATTTATATGGCATTTATTAATGATAATTAACATTAATAATTTTATTAATTGTAATAATACTCTCCCATCTATGCTACCTTCTGTCCAGACCTGTAACCATAGCTTAACCTTTTCCTTAACTTCTCCAAGATACAACCCCCTCCTCTGCAGTAATTTTCAATGAAGAAACCTCTGTTTCTACCTTACTTGCCAAGACCTAATGCCAGCAGCTGATGTCCCAAATCCTAATTACCCTATCTTTGACTCACCTAGCATAAACGGATATTAAAAACAATAGGGGATGCAGAACAATAATAAAAATATCCTCAGTTAGGTAACAATCTGAGAGTGGTGGAGACATGATTTGTATAAATGCCACCATTTTGAAAATGGGACTGACTGCTTCTCATGCGACCTGTCTGTCCTCAATTTTCTGTTAACAAAACTGTGACCCATTTAATTCATGGCTTAAAGAGCAGATTTAAGCTAATGCACTCAGCAAAGGAAAACCCGTGACCTGCTTTACCTGTACCTTTGGTGCAAATCTAATTTATTATTTGTTTAGGTGTAAAACTATCTTAGGTGTGGTCTAAATATGTGAAATTATTTGGCTTTCACAAGTAAATTTATAATTCTTTTCATCAAGGAACTAGCTTAGCCTTTACTTTCATATACTACGGTATAGCATGAAGGTCTTCTTACACAGTCAGCTTCAGGACAAGAAGGAAAAAATGGAAGCATGATGGGGAAGGTGCTAGTGGTTTCATCCTGCTGCTTGTTAGCGGGACCACCAGTTACAACTGGCCTGACAGGTTGCTGTTACCACATTTCTAGTGATATTATTTGTGGAGCATAAACAGGAAATGGCCAAAAGCTGTTCCCCTTTAAAAGCCCGATTTTCACACAACTGTCAATGCAGCAATTATTTTGTCTTTTTTAAAAAAGGTGAAGGAACATGTTCTAGAAATTTTTCTTTTTGAGAAAGTTTAGTAACCTGTTTAAAACTTCTCTTTCTTAAAAAAAGATTTTTTTTTTAGTCAAAGTGTCTTCAGATCCTGAGAAAAACCAATGAAGCGAAAAACCGTATGATTCCAAGGCCAGGTTTTTCCGAGGAGCAGTCAGCGCTGAATGCAGACATTCTTGCTGTGCTCAGCAGACTTGGCCCGGCAATCAAAACCGTTTGATTCTAAAGCTGATACTCCTATAACCAGGCAGGTTCTCGCACATTGTGAGCTCTGAAAAAGCATAATTACAAACAAAAAAATGACAAGAAGCACACGTGGCCTTAATATAGCTCCCTTCTTTCAGAAAGCACACTGCTTTCTCATAGGTATTCTCTCACCTGTCCTTAGAAAACTCTTGACTGTAGGTGAGGTGGTGGCTACCCCTATGGTGTTACCACACGGGAGGCCAATACACCAAGAGTTTTCGTGGCTGGGCCAAGGCCACATATTGTCATTAGCTCACAAGGACCCCTCAATGAAATGCATGGAAATGATTCAGCAAATATTTTTGAGGACCAACTATGGGTGAGTGGAAAAATTACAAAAACAAAGCCGTGGCATCTGACCTTGAGGGGTCCATAAATTACCTAAGGACCCAGCTAAGAAGGAGAGTTGATCAGTATCACTCTGCACAAAAAAACTGCCCCTCCAGCTTCTTCTTACCCATAAAATACCAGCTGATCATCTTTGAGGAGCATGAAAAACCCTCACATGAAGGCTAGGCTTTATGTAGAAGGGGAGAGGCTATAGTTATCTTTTATGTGTTTGCATTATTTCCCTACTGCTGTGCAATAAATTACCACAAATTTACTGACATCAAACTACACAAATGTATTATTTTATAGTCTCCGTGGGACATGGGTACAGGTGGACTGTGTTCCTTGTTCAGGGTCTCACTGCACTGATAATCCAGGTATGAGTTACGGAAGCAGCTCTCACCCAGGGCTCAGGGTCCTCTTCTAGCTCACATGGTTGTTGCAGGATGTATTCTCTTGAGGTTGAACGTGTTTCCTATTTTCTTTCCAGCTGTCATCTGGAGGTTGCTCTCAGCTCCCAGGGTCCATCTGCAGGTCCTGCTGTATGGTCCCAGAAGCAGCTCACAGGATGGCTGTTGGCTCTCCCTCAGACCAACTGGAGCTTATCTCTTTGACACTTCACTTTCCCTATAGGCTCACACAGAAGGATATGGGAATCTTGGGGACCATCTGAGAATCCTTTCTTCCACGGTGCCTTCCCAACCCCATCCTGTGTTTCTATCTTGCTGTGCTGGCTCTAGGGTCAAGTAGCTGCACTCTCCAAAATGAACATCTTCCCCTTCCCTCCATCAGGATGTCTCCAAAAATAAATAGAGCAATATTTCATAAAAGGAATGAATCACTAATGGTAGAGTTTCAGGTAATAGAACAAGCATTTGGTTTTGTATTGTCAATGCTCAGCGTTATGTTTGGCAATGAGAGGAGTTCTCCATTTATGCTTCTTCAATAAATGAATGTGTTGAATGATTAAATAAGAAATATTTTGGGCATCCTCATCAGATTACATCCGTATTAAAAATGCCTACCCCTCTCTCTATGCAAGTCTGATTCTTCTTTTTAGTTTTGAATCACATTTTTTTCCTGATAATGCATGCTTATTATGTAACACTTGGGAATTTTCTTTTTTTCTGTGATTTTATTTTTTATATTTAACTTTTTGCTCCAATTGGAACTAATTTCCAAAAATTATGTATAAAATATTCCATCCCCCATACAATTAGTGTATGATGCTTTTCTTCATAAACTAAGTTCTTATATATAAGAACATGTGATTCTGATCTGTCTATTCTATTTCATTGATCTGCTGTTCAATCTGTGTGACAGCATCACTTTTTTTAATTTTGGCAATTTTATCATGTTTCAAAATCTGGTAGAGCAGGAGCTGCCTCATTATTCTTCTTTAAGCTCCTCTCTCAACTAGTTTGTTAAGCGAGGGTCTTTCTGCCTGCTCTAGCTCCCTACGCCATGCAGCTTTCTTTGGCAAGGTCTGGACATGGAGCCAGATCTAGGCTTATTTTCTACCTCTGCATTTTCCTAGCTCAACTCCTCTGGGTACCTATAAAATAAAAACTTAAAATAATAATGTCCATATAGCAAGCTTCTCATAAGAACTGAGGCAACTTCTAAGAATTAGCTATTACACAGTAGGTGGTCAGCACCTATTCCCTGGAGTGGAAGAATGACCTTGAACATGGGCCACTCACCTTTCTGCTCTCCATCCTGTACAAGGACTGCACCTCTTTTGAAAGTATCCAGTATGATGCTGAGGCATGTGATTTCTCAGGTTCAGGCCAACCTTTAAGCTGAGAGTATCCAGAATAACCATCTGGTTCCACCCTTCGTGCAGCCTCTTTAAGACTCACATTGATCTGAGGAAATTTGGTGATTGTTTTGCACTGGAGCCCATCAAGAGTGCCTGAGGCAGAAGGTGGGGAGGTCTCCAGCAGGGAGCATGTATCAAGTGCTAAAGTCCATGTTACCTGACCTTATGGGATTCTGGAAGTGCCAAGGAATTAACACCCTTTGCCTCATACTTGGTAAGCCTATCTCTGGGCTTCCGCAGTCAGTGAAAGTTCTCAAGCCATGAATTACAGTGCTAGGGGTTGGAGGTCAACCTGGCACATTCTGGCAAGAGGAGATGAGCAGATTCTCACAGCTTATGTTAGAAATTAAAGAGTGAAGAAATGATAATGATTCTTAGAGGCCCCCTCATGCTGAACAGTTCCTTGCATCTGCCCAGTAGATTGTAAAGGTGACCAGCTATCCTTAGACAAAGTGCAGATGCAAGAAATCAGAGGCCTGTGATGAATCACAAGACAGTCAGAAATTTGGAAGGCCAGAATCTTCTTTCTGGCAACTTTCCTCCAACTCAAGAGGACCGGGCATGCACTCACTTACTCATCCTTAAAGAAGTATCTGAAGTCCTGCTCTGTGGTCTAAGGACATAAAAGTCAGAGAATAGTCAGGTGCAGCCCGGCCCTCGTGGTACTCGCCTGCCATGTGGTAAGGAGAGAGAGCACAATGAATAACCTTGCATGCGTGATCTCTGACGATGCAATACAGCAGTCTAAGTGCCCCAAACCTGATCCCTATGTGCCCTTCATCCCAAGAACATATCAGATGTTCCTTGCTGGACAAGGTTTTAGATATTAACCACCCAAGCCTTTTTATTTACTGGAAACCACCCTAAGAGAGGGAAGTGATCTTCCCGGGTTCACTCAGCTTCATAGCAGTAATGGGACTTCACTATTTTTTCCCCCTAAAATAACTGTATCCTTTTATGGCTGTAATACTATTATTGGATTATGAGACCACAGGAGGAAAAGCAGGTGATGTTTCTGGAAGACAGGTAGGGACTACAAAAAGAGGGGTGGAATAGACTCATGGGGTGCTCATTGTAAAACTACAGTTCATTATATTCGTATTTGCACCACCAACTTTCAGCTCTGAAATAGTATTTACACTTTTGTTACAATCCTGGTTGGAGAACAATTTTTCTTTAAAAGCTCAGTCTGATGGCAAATGAATATTTCCGGTGAATTCATAGTCCCATGAGGTTCTTAGGCTGAATATTCCAAGAGAATTCCAGCTTCTACTTCATCCACAGATTTAGGTTTTAAAAAATATTTCATTTTTCATTTATTAAAAAATGTCTCAAAAGGAGAAAAAAAACCTGTCACACCGTGTATTCTTACTTATTTTACAAGCACCGAGGGCCGCCACCCTCTGCAATAAGGCCAGCACTGGTGGCTAAAGGGACTTCACTACTTTTCCACCTCACAAATCTCCATCTGAAAAATAGAGTTGCTAGCTACTCACGTTAAGTCTCCAGAGACAGTGCACAGTGTGAGGCAATCACAGCTAGAAATGGAACCTTTTTGAGGGAGGAAGACAGAAACAGATGTTGCTGGATGAGTCAAGGTGGGAAGCACGGTAGCAAATCTAACACAAGGGTTGAGAGTCAGCACCCCAGAGCTCCAGCTGTGGCTTTACCACTGAGTAGCTGTATGGACTGCAGCAACTTTCTTCGTCTCTCTTAGCCTCGTCTTCTGTAGGTCAATTGTTGCCAACAGCGTTCCTTCATAGGTCGGTTTAAGGATTAAGTGACGTGATCTACACGGAGCACTTAGCTGAACGCCTAGGACCAAGCTGAGTGAGCAGGAGAAAGGATTTCGGGACGGGCCCTGCCCACTGTGTAGTCTTGTCGACGTTCACAAGCTAGGGGGTCGGGGGTAAGACTCGGTGCCCAAATGACATGGCCTTTTGTACTTTGTAGCTCCGAGCCCTGGAGGAGCCGCGCAGAGGGGGAGAGCCTGGCGAGAGAATGAAGAAACCAACCGCGCGGGGGAAGCATGAGGTGGCAGCGAGGCACTCGGTTTAGAGGGCTCGGGCCGGCGGCCCCATGGACAGCGCTGCTGGCCCTCGGCCTGCCCGGCTGGGTGTTGGCGGTCTCGGCCACGGCGGCCGCGGTGGCCCCCGAGCAGCATGTCTCCGCGGCCGGCCAGCACCCCCTGGACTGGCTGCTCACGGACCGGGGCCCCTTCCACCGCGCTCAGGAGTACGCTGACTTCATGGAGCGGTACCGCCAGGGTTTCACCACCAGGTACAGGATCTACAGGTGAGTGGGGACGTCCTCCACCAAGACCGGACTGCCTTTCCCACGCCAGCTGGAGCTCCCTCACCCTGAACTAGGGGTGAAAGCCGCTGGAGCATCAGACAGGCGAAAGAAGCCTACCATGTTGGTTTTTTTAAAAAAGGAAGAAGAAAACACATACAAGCTGAAAACCTGCTGATGCCTCCTGGGGGAACTTAGCAAAAGGGTTTCTATTTATAGGCTGTGCTGCTTATAAATTGAGGACAAATCAGGCAGCGTGGAAGCAGCATGTGGCCCATGCTGCCGTAGGAGGTCAGAGTCAAACGCTGGGGCCAGGTTTTAACTAATGGGTTAGATAATTTTACAAGTTGTAATTACTTAGACATACAGATGAGAGAAGGGCAGCTCTAGCTCCGGCCTCAGAGATCTGGGGAGCTTGGCAGGGTCAGGGACAAACCTACCCTCACCCTTGTCAACACCACAGGTTCAGCTGGCAGTCAAATATGACGCAGGCCCAACCCACTGTCAGATGGGTTGAGCCAGGCCTCTGTTCCTGGCTGCTGGACCAGCACTTCAAAGGTAGACTGTTCCTCCCTGTCCTTACCTGAGGTGACTCAGCAAGCCTCAGGGCTCCCACGAGTGCCTCCCCGAATTCAGACGTCCTTGATTCCTCCTTCCAAGTCCTTCCTCCTCCTTGTCATCTTTCTTTTTCTCCTCACCTTACCTGCATATTTAGTTAACTCTGGGAGCCTTGCTGATTTTTTTTTCTTCTTAAAAAGACACTTATTTTCTAAATACAAATTAGTTTTTAATGCAAAAAGGCATGAAAAAAGCACAAAAAGAAATGAAACCCACAAAAGCACTTATTCTTTTAGCATTTAGAGGTTGCTATTCACATTTTGGCATATGCATGTGAATATATTATCAATAATATTTTTGGACCTCTGGCTGCATGTAACACTTGGCATGCCTTATGCAAACTACTTCATTTAATCCTTCCAACAGCCCTATACTGGGAGGAACAAATTCACCCCTTTTTACAGATGGGGAAATGGAGGCCCAGAAAAGTAAAGCTAAAAGGCACATGGAGCCAGAAATAGCTCCTAAGTTGTCAGAGTCCAGAGTCAGGTTCTTAAAATATATTTAGACATTTTTCTTTCTCTGGGAGTTTTTTAACATCAGTAGTAACCACAAAACCTGTTCAGGTTATAAGGGATCTCAGAAATGAGATTTTGGGAGCATTGAGTATAGTACTGGGGGATTCCCAAGTGACGAGCCAGCAGCCTTTTGCAGAGGCTGTCCACCCATGTCATGAGTCCCATGCTGGGGTGCAGACCAAGGAGCAACATCAGATATTTGAGGGGCTGGCACTTCGTGGGTGCAGCGATCTCCAGAGATAAGATCCTGCCCTCAGGAATACCCTGTCCCACTCTCCTCTCAGGCCATTTCTTCCCACTGTGCTTGGGTCCAGTCAGGTCCTGGAAGGGATCTCAGTTCACATTCCCTGCTTCTGTGGCTTTGGCCTTCACCTATTCCAAAGACTACAGCAGAAATTCACACAGAGTCATTGAGGCAGAGAGCGGTCAGCTCAGGCTGGGGGTGGCAGTGTTAACACATGCTCAGGTAACGGCAGATGAATAGAAGAGGTATAAAGCAGAGCACTCACTTGACTATCAGTAAATATCTCAGAATCCAGATATGCCACCACAAATATTCAGGAAGGCAAATTCAGAGTGATCCTTCTCTTTATCAAAAAGTTTCTTTTTCCATCTAAAAAAAATACATAAAATCCACTCTAGAATGCGTTTAAGCAAAGAATCCCTCCAGTCCAGTAAAATAAGATTTAATTTACCTTACACTTTTCAATTTATCCCAAGTCTCACAGAAGCACCATCATTACCAAAAATAGCTTTTTAAATGTGTATTGGAACTGAAGTCAGGCTAGGAATCATAACATGACTCTCTATTTCAAGGACTGTAAGAACTAGGGGAATAGGCCATCCTTTTCCTTCTTCCCTCAGTAAATTTTTCTTGTCATCAAGCTCTAGTCCCAAGTCTGGATAGCCTAGCAGCCACTTAATGCCTGGGCGGCAGCTCAGAGCTAGCTCGCGGGGAGTGTCTGTAATCATTTCTGCACCATCAACTGTTCTATCAGTTGGTAATGGTTTTCTAATCATTTAATGTGACAAGCCCTCACACTGGGCCAGTCTGTTTCTCTGGGGTCAGTTACTGCACATGAACCTATACTTGGGGAAACAGTAACCAGTCATTGTGACAGGAAGGCAGTATTCTGATTTGTGACCCTTTGGTGGGGCAAAGAGAGAATGGTCACACACCGCTGCTTTGGGAACATTGTGGGAGTGCTCCCTTTAGTTATTAAGCAAAATGTTGGTTTCATGGACACATGGAGGGCTCTACATTATCCCGGTGGGAATTCACTCTTATCCCTTTCCATTTTGAATCTGGTGGTAATTTCCTCTGAAAAAAAAATCAGGACCTCACTTGCACTGATTAAAGCAGGTCACAGAGAACTGGTAAAATATGCCTTAGTAGTCACCCCCAGATTTCTTTCCTATTACCCAGAAGGACAGAGGGAGAAAACAAGTTACAGTCAAAATCAGAAATGCTTTGTGGAGAAATATAGGGTCTCAGACATAACTAATGGTTCATTTCATTCTTTAAGGAAGCTTTTGGGACCTAGAAATCAGATGGTATCCATATGTGCTTTCCATATGTGAAGGGGAATGGACCGTGAAAGGAAGAATGAGACTTGCGAATGGGGCCAGAATATTTGGCACAGAATCACTTGAAGGTCTCTCACACAGCGGGAGAGAGACTTTCTTTCCCTTTTAGCTGTTGAACAGGTCCATAGCTGTTGAGCAGCAAGGTTGCAATATTAAACTCCAAATTCTACCTATTCATATTTGGATAGAAGAGGGTGTTCTTACTTTGAGAAGATGAGCAGTGATTCTGAAATAGCTTCTCTCTCTCTAACCAAGAATGCCCAGAGATTGTTCTCTCCATTTAAAGTTGTATTCCTGTGGGCATAGGTGGTTAAAAGTGTAGATTCTGGAACCAGATGACCTAGGCTCTGTTCCTGGGGCTGTGGCTTACTAGCTGGTTGGACAAGTTACTTAGTTTTTTTGTTCCCTGTTTTCCATATTTGTAAAACAGGGACAATAATAGGGCCCACCAAATGGATTGGTGTCAAAATTAAATAAATTAGTTGATGCCAGGCACTTAGGACAGTGCTTAATAAATATTACCTATTATTATTAGATTGTCCTCGATAAATATTAGCCTATGAGTTATGGTAATAAAATGAGACCCATGGAGCTATTTTGCTACAATATTGGCCAAGGGCTTAGCATTTGACAACCTATGTTAGAATGGGGAATAATTGTTCTCTTTCCTTCCTTTTTAAGAGTATATTAATCTTTTACAACCCTAGCTCTTTGCTAGGGATGCAACTGGATGACTGCCTCTTCTCTGGGACACGCTTTTACTGGCCTGTGGGCTACTGGAGAGAACAATTGGTTCCAGCGTATATTAGAGTTGTTGTGGGTTGAGCTCTTGCTACTAAAATCCAGGCTTGCTAACTAAGTGGGCCTTCCTTAGTCATGTCCTTCAGAGGCCAGGCACTGCTGGCTCCATAGTCCTAGATTAAATACAGTCTCAGATGGCACCAATAAGCACTATGGCTAAGCACATAATAGGGTGGGCTTGGCATCCCAACAATTTTCAGCAGTCTTTTAAATTCCATTGAACAACCTCTCAGCCTGTGCTTAAGCCCTTCCAGACCAAGATTTGAGCCATCAGAACACTTCTCAGACATGTCTTTTCATAGGCTTATAGAAGAGCAGAGATTCTATCTCCAGTTCCATACATGACCTCCAAGATCCTCCTCCCTTGCTCCATCCTATAGTCTCCATTGCAGTAAATACCCACAATCTCTTATAGCCATCCTAGGAGGAGGTATTAGTGTCTAAGGTGGTGACAGGATTACTCAAGGTCAAAAAGGAAGCCAGTCGCAGCCAAGAACAACACTCAGGGCTCCTAACTTGAAGGCTCCTGCTCATTACTCTAGACCACGCCACTTCCCTTTGACTGGTGAGTGCATCTTCATCGTAACACACAACCTAATCAGGCACCTAAATTGAGCTGATGCAAATGTAAATATGGTTTCTCGAAACACTCTAGCAGTAATGTTCCATTCTCTCTTTGCTACAAATCAAAGTAATGAGCAGTCTGTTTTTTTTTTTTTTAATTTCTTTTTTGTATTAAGGTTTTAATAGAGAGATAATCATGGGATTGGAAAAACTCCAAGCTGCTATGATGAAACACTTAAAACTCGGAAAGAATAAATTAAAATTAAGAGAGAGGTTAGAAATCATACAGAACAATGAGTATAATGTGATGGTTGAGAGAAAAGTGAGGTAAGGTGGAATTCTAAAACATTGACCTTAGTCTCTGCAACCTCCCTCTATCTTCTCTCTGTCCCTCTTTCTGGAAAGGAAGGGTCTGGGGGTATATTAGCAGTCTTTTGGAAAGAAAACACAACAAGACAAGACACAATTAAGTAAATATCTTCACTGACAAAAGGGACATTATATTCTGTGCACATTTGGGGGAAAGTTTGCAAATTTCTAGAACCAAAGTAGGACAGAACTAAAAACCAAGAGGGTGGGGGGCAGGCTGGCGCAGAGTCCAGTGATGGGTGAATGACGGCAGTTAATGAGATGACAGATCTTTTCAGAGGCACCAGAGCAACAGCCCCAAGGAAAGACAATCTGTTTGGAACTCACCAGGGTGAAAAATAAGATTTGGTGATAGCTTAGATGTGAAGGAAGTGAGAAACAGGAAAAGTCAAATTTTTTTTCTCTTAACTTTTTATTAAATCATAACTGTGTACATTAATGCATTTATGGGGTACAGTGTGCTGATTTTGTATACAATTTGGAATGCTTACATCAAACTGGTTAACATAGCCTTCACCTCACTTAATTATTGTGTTAAGACATTTATACTCTACTTTTTATAGATTTGACATGTACCCTTACAATATGCTCTATAGGTGAGGTCCCCCCCCATAACGCTCCCTCCACCCAACCTCCCCTCCCCTTCCTTCCCTCTCCTCTTCCCTCCTTCATCTTGGACTATAGTTGTGTTTTATCTTTCATATGAAAGTATGGGTGATTTATATATTGGTTTCATAATAGTATTGAGTACATTGGATACTTTTTCTTCCATTCTTGAGATACTTTGCTATGAAGAAGATGTTCCAGCTCCATCCATATAAACATGAAAGAGGTAAAGTTTTCATCTTTTTTAAGGCT
>CAUYRH010037044.1:0-14958 GCA_963574655.1 Perodicticus potto | reverse complement strand
GAAGGCTGTCTCTGAGCAAGGCCTGTTCATTAGCATTCTGATTTGCCACCCCTCTGTTGAGATTAACACCATGTTGTTATCTATTGTCAATAAGATATTTGTACCAGAATGTTTATTGCAGCCTAATTCATAATTGCTAAGACGTGGAAGAAGCCCAAATGCCCATTGACCCATGAATGGATTAATAAATTGTGGTACATGTACACCATGGAATATTAGGCAGTCTTAAAGAAAGATGGAGACTTTACCTCTTTCATGTTTACATGGATGGAGCTGGAACATATTCTTTTTAGCAAAGCATCTCAAGAATGGAAGAAAAAGTATCCAATGTACTCAGCCCTACTATGAAACTAATCTATAGCTTTCATATGAAGACTATAACCCAATTATAGCACAAGAATATGGGGAAAGGGGCAAGGGAGGGGAGGAGAGGGGGGAGGATGGGTGGAGGGAGGGTAATTGGTGGGACCACACCTACAGTGCATCTTAGAAGGGTACAGGTGAAACTTACTGAATGCAGAATATAAATGTCTTAACACAATAACCAAGAAAATGCCATGAAGGCTATGTTAAACAGTTTGATGAAAATATTTCAGATTGTATATGAAACCAGCACATTGTACCCCATGATTGCATTAATGTACACAGCTCTGATTTAATAATAATAATTTAAAAAAGACCTTATAGCTGACACAACAAAGTGTGGGTCTCCATTTTCCAAGGGGAGTTTTCAGTGAACCAGAGTCTATCTTTCCATTGGATAAGTCTGTAAACCTTGGTGGGCTGGGTGGGTCCAAAAAAAAGAGGATGTTTTCTTTTTCCACTGTTTAAAGCCCCTGTGAGTAATTCCCCACAGCTGTACATAAACACCTCATTTCTGAGTGAAGGGAAAGAAGTCTCAGAACAAAACAGTTCTCTCTGTTTATCAAATTAAAACAAATCATGGCAACAGCTTCTTACTTTAACCAAAAGGGAGTCTCTTAGTCCTGATGTGTTTGTAGGGGACTTAATTGTACTCTGGGGCTTCAGGCTAAAACAGAATTATCCTGAGTTCTCCTTTAAAGAAGAAAAAGGATAAAGAGAAGAAACAAGTTTTAAATCACCGTGCATCAGCAAAATGGGATTCTTTTGCAGCTATTATGAGATTGTTCAACAATTAAATAGTTATAATTATAACCCCAAACAGTGTTTGCCTGGGCTGGCTGCCTAATCAGTGAAGTTGTATTTGCACAACAGACTAAGCATGTTATTCTTAAAATAAATGTTATTGAGAAAACAGCCCTGGGGAATACATGTCTGCCTACAGAGACATGATGGTTATTGTCGAAGATGCCAAGAAATGCGATGTCTACCATACAGTGGGTGTAAAATAACACCTGTAGGGTTGAATAAAAACGTTCAATCTTGTATGTAAATAATTGCTTGTTCTTAGCAGTTTTATGACCACACCATGCAAAATTTTCTAGTTTTTAAACCCATTTTTTCTATCAGTCCAGTCTGGCAGAGATGATGAGACAAAGGATAAGTGATTTTGCAATGTTGTGCACTAGTGGTAGACTGTAAAGTCACAGATTTCTTTGGATAACTCTATTTAAATCTTTATAATTGCAGTAATTGATTTGTGTAACTTTACTCTTATATTGTGAGATCCTTGAGACTGTAAGTTATTTCTGAATATCCACAGTCTAGCACACTACCTAGTGAGGGTATGTGTGTGTGTGTTCTTGGGGTAGAACACACGGATGGTGATGTAGGTGTGTACTACAGTAAGTAATCATTGGTATCATTTGCAATCATTTTTTATGAAGTGGTAATTAGTGACTGAGTCAAATTCATAGCATAAATGGATGAATGTCCGTAGTAACCCTGAATAAATCTATGTAAGTTTTAGAAGATTCTTCCCCAAACATTTCTTTCTTTTCTTTTCTTTTTTATTTTTTCCGAGACAGAATCTTACTCTGTTGCCCTGGGTAGAGTGCTGTTGCATCACAGCTCACAGCAACCTCCAACTCTTCGGCTTAAGTGATTCTCTTGTCTCAGCCTCCTGAGTAGCTGGGACTAATAGGCGCCCGCCACAACACCCGGCTATTTTTGTTGCCGTTGCCACTGCTGTTTTAGCTGACCAGGGCCAGTTCGAACCGGCCACCCTTAGTATATGGGGCCAGCACCCTAACCCATGAGCCACAGTGCCGCCTCCCAAACGTTTCTTGACTCTGAAAGATTTCCTTTGCAAATGGGGGAGAGGGGAGAAGAAGAAAAGTATTTATAATCATACAATTCTCTAAGCTTTTTGTTTCATCTTTTTCAAAAATTTTACCTGATTTTAAAAAGTAAAAGATTTTAAAAGACTTTTTTTATTTTAGTATTCCTCAAATGTATCTGATTTTAGTAGTAATTACCTGGAGTGCTTGCTTCTTAAACAGTTTTTCTCTGGCCTGAGCCCAGCCTAAGGCATTAGAACAGAATCTTTGGGCTGAAGTACATACTGCAAGCAGGAAGTTTAAAAATCATCCTTTTAAATAATTTCTGGCTAATTAAGAATATTAGGCAGGTCTTTATTATCTAAGGTAAATCACATTTTCAGTCAACTGGGTAACTCCAATCCACCAAATTTATAACTTGCACCTCTCTCGTAATATTGATTTTCTCATTATCTTTTAACAACACCATTAAGATTCTAATGGAAAAGGACCAAGACATGTGTTTTTTCCACATTTATTCAATATTTATTGGACTTTAGGTATGACTGGACGTAGGGGTAGGATGGAGTCCTGGTGACTAAGACATGGTTTCTGTACAATTAAAATTTGAGAAGTAAAATTTACATACAATGCTATTACATCTCATTTTCTACAGGGCCTATTGTAGTGTATCTCATATACACTCAAAACCCACTTGTTGAGCAAATAAATGAATGAATAAATAAATAAATGATTTCAGACTTGAATGTGTAATGCCCCAAAATTATGATCCAGTGATTCTCAATTTGGCATTATTTCCTGGAATTAAAAATGATTCTGAAAATATATAACCATTATGGCAACTGAAAGTGCTTTCTAGTTTATAGCTGACAAAGATTTTTCACTTGGATCATCTCATCTTTTCCTCATGTCAGCTTGTTGAGACAGAAAGTCAAGGTGTTATTATAGCTTTCTTTATATTATAGACGAGTAAAGTCTCTCTCAACAAGCTAAAACTATTAGAGTCGGCTCTTAAAACTAAAAGTTTTTGCTGATACAAAGTTGACCCTGAAATGCAAGATTCAACAGTGATATAGAAAACCCAAAACCTGGGTGTGCCTATAGTCCCAGCTACTCGGGAGGCTGAGGCAAGAGAATCACCTAAGCCCAGGAGTTGGAGATTGCTGTGAGCTGTGTGACATCACGGCACTCTACCGAGGGTGATCAAATAAGACTCTGTCTCTACAAAAAAACCAAAACAACAACAACAACAACAACAACAAAAACCTGGGTTTAGAAGATAAAATTCAGGAAACAGAGTTTAGTACTACTAGGTGGATTATCATTCTAAGCCACTTAATCATGTTCACTGCAGTTTCTCATTTATAAAATAGGGTGGATAGCATCAACAGCAGAAGATTGTTATAAACATAGATTTATCTGGATGGAGGTGAAGAACATTCTCCTTAGTAAAGTATCTCAAGAATAGAAGAAATGAGCATCTCACGTACTCAATACTAATTTGAAACTAGCAGATGAACAACTACAGGCCCACATAGAAGTAAAAACACAATTAAATTCAAGAAAGGGGAAGAGAGAAGAGGCTTAGTAAGCTTTCACCCAAAGGGTACAACATTGAGGTGTATGGTGCACCTCCTGGGTGAAGGAACAAATACAACAAGAACTTTTCCTCAAGTGTGATCTAAAAGAAAATAAAAACAAAACAAAAAAACAAAAAACAAAGAACCTAATCATATGTACCCTTATATTAATCCAGAATTTTTAAAAAAAATATAGTGATTAGAAATGAAAAAGAAAAAAGAGCTGTCCGAATGCTTTTAAAATTTTGTTTTCAAAATTTGAGGGTACAAACTTTTAGGTTACACTGTTTTCATTTCTAAAGTAAAGTTCAAGTTGTAGTTGAGCCTTCACCCAGGGAGTACACTGAACACATTGTTCATTTAGGTAAGAACCTGCTAATCACCCTCCTTCCTCCCCTTTCCCATTACCTTCCTCTCTCCTACACTTCACTAGAATATACTTACGTTTTTCTTTCATGTGGGCATGTAGTTGTTTATATATTGGTTTCTTATTGGTAATGAGTACTTTGGATACTTGTTTTTTCATTCTTGTAATACTTTACCAAGAAGAATGTGTTTCACCTCCTTTCAAGTACATATAAAAGATGTAAAGTCTCCATCTTTTTTATGGCTATAGTACTCCGTGGGTTAAGCTCTGAACCAAGAAGAATGTCTTCAGTTTTGAATATGTACTTAAGCCTAATAAATACCTGCTCCCTGTAATTTATCAGAGGCAGGGCAGTCTGGTGGTTTAACCACAAGTATGAGGGCCGAACTGGCTGTATCGTCTCCCAGTAGCACTGTGTGACTAGAAAGTTATTCAGTCTAGCTGTACCTCATAGGTTTCATCTATTATTTTGTGTTGAGACAGTCTCACTTTGTCACCCTGCATAGAGTGCCATGGAATCCTAACTCACAGCAACCTCAAACTCTTGGACACAAGAGATCTTCTTGTCTCAGCCTCCCGAGTAGCTGGGACTACAGGTGCCCACCACAATGCCTGGCTATTTTTAGAGATGGGGTCTCGCTCTTACTTAGTCTGGTCTCGGACTCCTGAGCTCAGACAATCCACCTGTCTTGGCTTCCCAGAGTGGTAGGATTACAGGAGTGAGCTACTGTGCCCAACCTGCTATATCTACTAAATGGACATTAAACATACTATCTGCTATATAGACTACTTGAAAGAAATGATTGCTACTTATGTATCTCTGATAAAGACAATGTCTGATATAGAGTAAGCATTTCACAGATTGGGGGGAGCGTTTGTTTTGGTGTACAAAGCGGGAACTATGAGCTGGAATTCTTCTTAAGGTTCATTTCAAATTACTATTTTACAAAAATGTATTGAATACTTATAACATAATAGCCACTGCTTTATTTATGGAGCAAATACTCTTGAACAAAACTATACTTAGCTCCCCACCCACACACACACACTGTAGAAATAGAAAGGGAACTTTCTCCTCTCTGGGACTTCAGAGGGCACAGCTAAGACATGGAGGTAAGAAGAGAAGGGAAGCCCTTGTCAGCTGTGGAGTGCTGGGATTAACCCCTGGAAATGTAGAGATCAGCCAGGCCAGGCCTCCACCGTGACAGTTCACACAGGTTAGAAGTTCACTTTTCCCTAATTGATCCCAGATTCTCGTCATGGACAGTCTTCGTTGGTGGCGGGTTTGCCAGGAAGGCTGCCCTAGGTGTCACATCAGATAACAAGGAATTCATTTTCTCCTGGGCATGCTCAGGACACTGTACTCACTCAAACTGCTTTTATTCTCCCTGGAAAAGTTTGTCATCATTCATCAAATGACAAATTTAATACATCCACATTTGCCTAACTTGTTTATCTCAGGACGGTGCAGCAAGCACTTCTCTATTAGTTACTGGCCCTTTGAAGGGTAGAACAGTCTATAAGGAACTTGGACAGGGTCCAAAGTATAATTAAAATGCATGAAATGGCCTAGAAAAATTTCTCCTCTTACCTAAAAAGGGTATGACAGACATCAAGGCAGGTAAAAGACTTTAGGTAGCATGTTTTCTAATTAAATTTTTTATTTTGAGATCATCGTAGATTCATATGCGTTTGCAAGACATAATACAGAGTGATCCCACAGACTTTTACCTGGTACTCCCCAAGAGGCTATCTTGCAACACTATACACAATATTACAACCAGGAAATTGGCATTGATAAAATCGACCAATTTCATTCCCATTTGCATCAGTTTTATCTGTAATCACTGTTGTGACTGTTTCTGCATGTACATGCAGGTCTGCATGTGTGCATTTAGTTCTATGGGCTTTTATCACAACTGTAGGTCCATGTGTTCACCACTGCCGTCAAGATACAGAACAATTCCATCATATCACTGCAGGATCCCTTAAACTGACATTTTACAGCCACACCCGCCTCCCTCCCTTATTCCCACCTAAATACCATCCCTAATCCTGGCAACCACTGATCTGGTATCTGTCTTTACCATTTTGTTATTTAAATAATGTCATCTATATGTAATCCTACAGTAACTTTACTTAAACACATAAAGAAGTATCAGATGATATTGTTATTATTTGTCGTAATTTTACAACAATGGCATGTTATATTTTTACAACAACCACATTTTTGGACAATTATTATTTTTTGTAAGCAGTAGGTTTTCTGGCATTTTTGGTGGGCCCATTAAAGGGGAAACGATATGAAACAGTAGCTAGAGAAAGGTTGAACATACTGACAGATTTTCCTATGGGAAAGGATCTTGTTTTGAGAAACCACTGCTAGGGAGAAGACTGAAATCTATAAAACGGATCTGCTCACTTTGTCTAGAAGTTTGTCAGTAGCCTTACAAAGATAACGCAGTAAAGTATTTAAAGTGGGATACATTTGACTCTGACTTCAAAGTTGGTATTTTAAGAAGACTAGATCCTTGCAAAATCTTCTCACAGTGAATCTGAGTCAGGTCTCTCTGAGAAAGGAAAACTGGAATAATTTTTCTGACAACACAAGCAAATTAACGTATGAAGCAAATAACTATATTTATGATATTGGATATTTATTTATGGCATATTTTGATAAACTCTGCTAAGTATATTACATAAAACATTTAGTCCTCACAATAAATTTGCATGATTATGTTCTTTTATTTTATTGATGAGAATATTAATGCTTGAAATGATTAAATAACTCTCTCAAAGTCCCATACCTAGTGAATGGCACAGCAAGAATTCAAACCAAATAAAAAACCAACACTTAATTTTGGAGGGAAGCTATTTAACTCCATTTTGCTTTTGCTTCATCCCCAGCATTTTTATTTTAACAAAATTGAAAGTAACAGAAAAATTTCAAGAACAGTACAAGAAACACCAAAGCACCTTTATAATGAAATAGCATAGTGACAGATTCCCTGCCTTTGGAAAGCCTGGATTCAGAGAATGGCACAGGGGACACATGTCCTGAGAAACTCATTATTGAGCAATGGTATCGTGATTCTTAGATGCTGGGTGTGTTGGTAGAAATGTGTTAAAAATTTACTACATTTGTTTTTGTTGAAAATAGTTATTTCAATAATCGTCTTTATAGACTTATTTTTTCCATCCAGAGTTTAAAGATTTGATTTTCATGTCTTATTAGTTTCCTCTGTTCGAGAATAGTTTCTAAAGCCCATGTTCTCAGACTCTGAATAATACCACAATCCCTGTAACAAGAATCTAACTGTGAAGGTGAATTAAAGGCACTCTAAGGCAGGCATTGCTTTCCCATCTTCCGGACATGATGAAGCTCATTCCCAATTTCCCCTTCACCATGATGGATAATGCAACTTGGAATAATGTTACTTTAGGTAAGATTTCTCTACTTTGCTGTGTGTTCCGATGATAAAATACAGGCATGAGTTTTATTTTACAAGAGTATACAGTCAAATTTCTGAAGTCTTCCGAGAGTTTCTATGATACTCATTTCAAATTGTCATATGTTATTTAATAACCAAGAGTAAATGATGAAGAATATCTAGGACTTTTGAGTATTCTGACTTTTGAAGTGAGGGATTTGGGTTTGAATCCCAGATCCAGGATTAATAATAATAATGATATTAATTAACCTTCACTTCAGAAGTCCAGTTTCATCACTTGTAAGATTTATATGAATGAGACCAAAATGATGGCAATTGGCATGCCTGACACTACCCATCACTCCATAAGTATAAATTATTCAGATGTAGGCAAGTCTAAATGATGAGATCTGTTAGAAAATACACCTCATGCCATGTTCATGTCTATATCTTCTTTCTTCAATTAGTTCCCTTTATTTATCTGGAGAAAATGAAGTTTTAGCAATTCTTCCTGGCTCCTGTGTTCTTATTGTTGTCTTTCAGAAATTGTTAACTGTAGAGTTGACTGAGAGAATCAGGGACAAACACGAGGATTTTCCCCTTCATTTCCATGTTAGATTACCACTAGGATTATGGCTCAGCAGGCATCCAAGTGTGTGGTTAGAAAGTTGTCCTTTGGGTTGGCCACAAGCTGATTTTCTCAATTTGTGGTGTGCTGTGTTTGATGGCGTGCCACATTCACTCTTTGGAAAGCTGTGTCAATAGTCGGTATTCTGAGATCAGTTCCTCCTTCTCACTCAGTCTCCCTCATGATAATCATGTTTATCATGATTTCATTTATCTTTTGCTTATTTAAAATTTGGTCAAGTCTCATTTCAAGCATTATGCGAGGAACTTCAGATATGGTGATGGTTAATCTTATGTGTCAACTTGATTAGGCCACAGGGTATCTAGACATTTGGACAAACATTATTTTGAGTGTTCCTGTGAATCTCTTCTGGATGAGATTAACATTTAAATTGGTAGACTGAGTAAAAGCAGACTTCCCCCCACTAGGGTGGGTGGGCCTCGTCCAATCAATTGGAGGCCTGAGTAAAACAAAAATTTGGACCCTCCCTCAAGTAAAAGAGAAATACTCATGCTTTCCTGCCTTCAAATTGTGGTGTCAGGTTTTTTTGCCTTTGGAGTGAAATGAAAACACTGTTTCTTTCTAGGTTCCAAGCATGTTAGCCTTTGAACCAAGGCTATAGCAGTGACTCTCCTGGGTACCGGCTCACCCTAAAGAGCTTGGGCTTGTCAGCCCCCAAGATGCAATGCTTTATCGTAAAACTGTTTTCACTATTCGCTCCATTTCTCTGGGGAACCCTAGATAATATAGATATTTTATCTCATTTAATCCTCACAATTACTCTCTGAGCTCATTACTTTTGCATCTCTCTCTAAACTTTGAGGACCATGGAGCTCAGTGACTTACCCAAGATCACTCATCTGATAAAAGTCCACTGTGTTAGCTTAGAATTACCTGCTTCCAGGTCCATACTCTGTGTAAAGAAAGATAAGTAGGGAGGTGTAATTATAAGCATCTTCAATTCCATAGCACCAAATCTCTTATTTGCACACCAGGTCAAGGAAATACATTAATTTTGAGAAATATTCAAGGCATCAAAGACTGATTCAGCAGCAAATGTATGAAATCAACTCTGGGCATTTATTTGCTGTCCGCTGAACTACACAACTTTCAAAGTGCTACTCACTTCAGCAAACCAACCTTCAATTATCACAATGGTATGACTTTGTTTTAATGTTTATAATCATTTTAAATTACTTAGAAAAATTTATTGTTTACCTTTTTTTACAGTGTTTCGATACCCAGACCTTTAGTCTATTTACAACTCCATCCTATTTTCCTTTGCCTGGAAAACTACTCTTTGTCTTTTAAAACATTTACTGCCCAACTTAAGTCTAGGTTCTTCTCACTTTAACACTTTTATTGGGAAATTTATCACAATGATTGTAATTTTGTCTGCCTTCTCCCCCAGTTAGATTGTTAACTTGCTGACAGCAAGCTGGGCACAGCGTGGTGAATGTGCCATTGAGAGAAAGGGAAAAAAAGTTTTTTATTCAACAAACAATTATTGAGCATATATGTAGTGCATAGGAATTTTAGGTTTTCAGGAACAAGAAAAAGCACACAATAACTCACAATTCAGACATATGTAATGTCTAAATATAGACATACACATAGTGAAGTTGATATACAATCTACAGACACATAGAACATTTTACTGAACTTTACTGAAGTAGCAAAGTTTTTTAGAAAGGCTATTTGCTGAATAGCATATATTTGATTAGAACAGTCAACTGATATTAAATAAGCCAAGGTGCTTTAAGGAACACAACATATAGGTTTTATTTCAAATAGCATTCATCAAAACCAGTAGATGTTGCCAGATTTACAAATAGCCAACAAGTTTTACGTGTTCTGTATGCTCCCTTAGAAATTATTCAAGGCATTATAAGTATTCTTAGCTACATTTGTTAAATAAGCAGGCTGTTATAAACAAACTGTAAAACATCAATTTCTACCAATCTATAATATATTAATACTATAATGGGGTGAGGACCATGAGAGCTTATCCTGAAATGCACTTGATTTGAGGTCAAAACATTTGGAGGAAGACATTTCATTACACTGTAACTGAGAAGACAAAGGTGGCAGTTTGGGAAAAAGAAGCTCAAACCAGTGGTGACTGTGGTGGCAGGGAAGGAGAGTGGTAAGGAAAAGGTATTTCTAAAAAATGAAAGGAAAGTAAAAGTAAGACAAGTTGCCAGGGAAATGAAAATTAAAAACAGACATAGTTTTTTTTTTTTTTTTGAATAAAGATTGAAGTTTCAGGAAAAGAGAGAAAAGTATAATAAATCAGCAGAGTAGCTTATTTTGTTGAGAGCAGAGAGAAACCCCTTTTAAGTTCTCATAAACTGCTTCAGGAAGGTAAGACGCTTCCTGTAAACTTCACTTGAATTGCAGACCTTTCAAAGACTCAGTGGGGAATAAGGACAAATGTGGCAAATATCTAAGAGAAGAAAATGTGTCTTTTATTAAAACTTTCATATTACAAGGAACCAAATGTTTCTTGATCTTGAACTTGACCAAGCATTACTATTTTCTGTGCAAATGAGTAAATGCTTTTATCCATCTCAGGAAATCAAGTGTATACCCAATATTGGAACAAATTCATTTGAATATTTTTAAAGTCCACATTTGCAGGGGTGGAGGGAAGTGTCATCTATTCTTTCATGATCCACAGTCATGTAAGAATGCCTCATAAAATGAATTCAATAAATGAGTCAACCACCATTTAAAAAGTTTCTATATATATTTTCATTTTTGTAGCTTATTTACTCATTTATTCAACATTAATTTTCTAATATATGCCAGGCCTGATGTTTGGCCATTGAGATACTAAGATATGTAACGTATGATTTTTACCTTTGTGAAGAAGAGATTCTAGGAAAGAAGATAAGCCTATAAATAGATATCTGTGATAAAACATTAATGGCAAACAAGGACACAGGAGACAGAAATTAGTTATATGTAGTAGTAGAAGAATATGCTCTCTATGAGATTCTATTTGAGATGTATCTTAAAGTACTGCATGCAACCACGTTAAATTATAATAGAAAAAAAAATCTCCAGGCCTACAACCCTGCCAGTCCTCTTGTCCAATTTTGTATAAGAAGCAAGCTAACCAAATCATGAAAGGAGCATCATATGGTTAATGTAACTTAAAATCAGTAATAGGTTTCCCTGAAATAAATACTATTTCTCATTTCTCAAATGGTCTTGTATAGATATAGCTTTTTGTGACCCAGACTATGCAACTGGAGACTGCATTTATCAACCTCCCTTGCCAATTTGATGGAGCCCTTGAAATGTAGGTAGATATGCTGGTTGGGATTTCTAGTCACTTTCTTAAGGGATGTTATTTGCCCTCTACTTGTCCTTTTTTTGTTCTTCCTTTGGGCTGAAACCTAGAGTAAGGAATGACCAGCTGTGTATTAGGTCCCCCAAATGTCCTGTGGAGGCTGATCTGGACCACTCACTTCCACACCATTACATGAGAGAGAGAGAGGTAAATTTTCATCTTACTCAGGTCATTGTGTTTTTTGATCTGTGAAGGAGCTCTATCCCTTTTGCTTTTGCATTTTTTAATCTTCTTTAAAATGTCCTGCAAGAAGTAGGTGTTCAATAAAATATTATTTTAAATCAGGAGAAGGAGCAAAGTAGGTATAGAAAGTGGCAAACTAAAATAAATAAATAAATAAATAAATAAATAAATAAATAAATAAATAAATAAATAAATAATATATGGGTAGGGCTGGGCTCAGTGGCTCACAACTAATCCTAGCACTCTGGGAGGCTGAGGTAGGTAGATTGCCTAAGCTCAGGAGTTCAAGAACAGCTTGAGCAAAAGCAAGGTGCATCTCTAAAAATATCCAGGTGTGTAGCAGATACCTCCAGTCCCAGCTACTCAGAAGGCTGAGGCAAGAGGATCGCTTGAGCCCAAGAGTTTGAAGCTGCTATGAGCTATGACACCATGGCACTCCACCGAGGGCAACAAACTGAGACTCTGTCTCAAAAAAAAACCCAAAACAAAACAACAACAAAAGAAACCATATGGATAATAAAGTCAATATTATTGACCCTTACAATATTCTGTGAAGCATGGTATAATTATGTGATATACATTTTCTCTTTTACTCCTTATGATAGTTCTGTGAGGTTGGTTTTTATTGTTTTCTCCATCCTACAGATGTGTTCACTGAATCCCAGATGTTAAGAAACTTATTTTCAGGCCCACAGATAGTAAGCTGTGCAGCTTCCACTGGAGCTGAGCTCTCTGTTTGTCCAGAGCCATCTGTCCCTAAGCTGAGCAAGCCGTGGAAGCTAATCGCCAGCCTTTGCTCCTGATACTGTTTACCCTTGAGCTCTCAGGATGCCCCCCACAACCCTGTTCCACACTGTTTAATATTGAAGGGGATGGTTTGAAGATTCCAGGCCCATCTCAGCTTGACCTCTCAGTGTCCTGCAGTAGCCAGGTGGGCTGAAGCTCCGGCTTCTCCCCTCCAGGGACAGCGCCTGGGTGGCCAAGCAAGGCCTGTGGGCTTGCACAGCTGCCTTCTGTGTCGCTGCTGTCCAAGCAGCTGGGCACGTGAGCTGTTCCAGCACGTTGGAGTCAGATTGTATAAACCACTGTGTGCTCCTGGCAGCTCTGGGACTGACTTGGTCCCTTCAGGAAATTAAGAGAGAGTTCCAAGTGAGCTTGACAAGGGCTGCTCTGGGGCAGGAAGCAACAGACACTTGACCTCATTGAATTTCCAAGCCCAGTCCCTTTCAAAGCCACATGCCGTGTCTTAATCTTCTACAAATGTACTCTTTTGCCTACCACAGTGCTCATGACACAGTACGTGCTCAATGAAATTTTGCCCAGTGAATGGATAAGTGAATTAATAATTAAATGAAATAGATACAATTATGTTGGCTTTTCCCAGGGCCAATAATGAAGTAGAAGATTTATTTTGGGGTCATGTATTAAGCTCCTTGCAACCAGTGACTTTGAGCCATCTTCCTCTTCTGGAACCCCTCTCAATAACTTCACCCTTCCCTACTCTTGACATTTCCTTCTTAAATTTTCTTCTCTTTATCCATAAAATTTACCCTGTTGTGAGCTATTATTTTAAGACCCTGCTAGGAAAGAACTAATATTTTAAATAGAATGAAATGCAATTCTGATATGCTCCAGCATTCACCTACCCAGAAAACATGGATACATTTTAACAGTAATCTTTCAGTAGTTCTTAACTCTGCTTGTTTGGGGTACTATGGTCATAGAAATATAGAAATATATTTTGCCAAAGATGTTAATAGATTCTTATGACACCTTCAATCCACTACCTATTTTTTCCCCTCCTTTTAAGGTTCTTTCTGTTTTGGAGGAAAATTTGTGGATAGTATATATAGTGTGATGAACTTCAGAAATATAAATACATGCATAACTAGCATGGACATAGGCTGTCTGACAGTTTAATTTCACAAACTTGCCACCAGGAACTTATATCGGCAGCATTGTACAAACAACTTCATCAGTGCCTCATAACTGGGTTTGTGTTGACGTTTGGCAGTGTCTTGTAAAGTGGCATTCAGTACTATGGTTGTGTTTTTGTGTGCTGTCACAGGAATGTCAGAGTTTGAATGGGAGCAATGAACAAAAATTTGTAAATTTCTTGTTAAACTTGGCCAGACTGGAAGTGAAATCAGGGACATGTTAGTCTACATGTATGGGCATAATACCATGAAGAAAATGACAGTGTACAAATGGATTAAGTGTTTATCTGAAGGAAGAGAAAGTGCCACTGATGAAGAGAGTTCAGGGTGGCCAGAAAAACTGATGAAAACATTGCAAAAATTTATCAAATAGGCTGTCAGAATCATCAGCTTCCTGATAAAGCATAGTAGACCAAGTAAATATCAATAGAGAACCAGTTAGGAAAATCTTAATTAAAAATCTTGACCAACAACTTATGGTTATTTCATCACAACAATGCATCAGCTCACACAGCACTGTCTGTGAGGGAGTTTTTAGCCAGTAAACAAATAACTGTATTAGAACACCCTTCCTACTCACCTAATCTGGCCCCCAGTGACTTTATTCTTTACATGAAGATAAAGGAAATATTAGAAGAAAGACACTTTTATCACTCAGGACATCATGGGTAATATGACAACAGCTTTGATGGTCATTAAAGAGAAAGAGTTCCAAAACTGCTTTGAGGGGTGTGGCTGAGGCACTGGTTTTGGTGCATAGCTTCCAAAGGGGAGCACTTCAAAGGTGACTGTAGTGATATTCAGTAATGAGGTATGTAGCCCTTTTTCTAGGATGAGTTCACAAACTTAATAGTTAGACTGTTATCTGTCCACACAGACTTTCAGGTCATTGAGTTATGCTCAGTCAAAGCATTGCTTCATTGGAAATTATGAGTAAAATAGTCTCAAAAGTAGATTCCACTAAAAATTCCAGTCTGTATTTTAACAAGTCTCCTTAACTTATAGTGAATACATATAAAAAATCTTTTCTTTCCCTTTTGGAGGTTTGGGAGTGTTCGGAAGCTCTGTCTTCAATGTCAGAAATCCTTTCTTCTACTTGCTCCATTCTGTTACTGAGGGATTCTACCCTATTTCTCAGATCTTTGAGGGCTGCAACTTCTTGTCTCAGTGTGTCAAAATCTTTGGTCATTTTGTCTTTGAATTCGTTGAATTCTTGAGACATCTTTTGGGTCATCTTTTGGATTACTGCTTGAAATTCTAATTCCATCTTTTC
>CAUYRH010037039.1:0-12597 GCA_963574655.1 Perodicticus potto | reverse complement strand
ACCATGTTTAAGCTTAACCTTAGTCACTTCTTCCTGACATTACAATGTGTGTTGCCCTGGGTTGCCATATTTAAGCTTAACCTTAGTGACTTACTCCTGACATCGCAATCAGTGTTGCACTGGGTTACCATCGTTAAGTGTAACCTTAGTAAATTTCTCCTGACATCATAATGTGTGTTGCCCTGAGTTACCATCTTTAAGCTTAACTTTGGTTACGTCCTTCTCACACCACACTGGCTGTTGCTTTGGGTTAACATCTTTAAGCTTAACCTTAGTGATGTTCTCTTCACACCACAGTTGGTGTTGCCTTGGATTAACATCTTCTTCCTGACATCACAAGAGGTGTTGCCCTGGGTTACCATGTTTTAGTTTAAATTTAGTGACTTCGTCCAGACACCACAATGGGTGTTGTCCTGGGTTACCATCTTGAGCTTATTGTTAGTTTCTTCCTCCTAACATCAAAATGGGTATTGCTCTGGGATACCATTTTTTTTTTTTTGCATTTTTGACCTTTATTTCCTATTGAGATACCCTTTTAAGTGTAAACATTGTGACTTCCCTGTGGTATCACAATGGTTGATGTCCTAGGTTAGCAGATTTAAGCTTAACCCTAGTGACTTCCTCCTAACATCTCATTGGGTTTTGCCCTGCATTAACATATTCCTCTTGACATCACAATGTCTGTTGTCCTGTGTTGCCATCTTTAAGCTTAAGCTTAGTGACATCCTCCTGACATCACTATGGGTGTTGCTGTAGGGTATCATGTTTAAGCTTAACATTAGTGACCTCCTCCTGATATCACAATTCTTTTTGCCCTTGTTTACCATCTTTATGTTTAACCTTAGTGACTCCCTCCTGACATCACAATGGGTGTTCCCTCAGTTACCGTCTTTAAGCTTGATCTTACTGAATTACTCCTGACATCACAATGGGTGATGCCCTAGGTTACCATCTTCCAACCTGACATCACAGTGACCATTCCCTCTGTTACCATCTTCTTCCTAACATCACAATGGGTGTTGGCCTGGTCACCATTTTCCTCCTGACATCCCAATGTGTGTTGCCCTGCATCACTGTCATTAAGCTTAACCTTAGTCACTTCCTCCTAACATCACAAGGGGTGTTATTCTGGATTACCATATTTAAAATTAACCTCGGAATCTCTTCTCGACCTTTTGGCTAAGATCAAGTGTAAAATTAACCTCAGTGACTTCCTCCTGACAACACAATGGCTTGAAAGCAATTGGTGTTTCCCTGGTTGACCATCTTCCACCTGCAATCACAATGGGATTTCCCTGAGTTACCATGTTAAACTTAACAATAGTGACTTCCTCCAGATACCACAATGGGTGTTGCCCTGTGTTACCATCTTTAAGCTTAACCTTAGTGACTTCCTCCTGACATCACATTGGTTGTTCAACTGGTTTTCCATCATTAAGCTTAATCTCAGTAATGTCAACATGAAGCCACAGCGGGTATTGCCCTGCATTACTACCCTTAAGCTTAACCTCAGTAATGACAAAGTTATGCCACAGTGGGTGCTGCTGCGGGTTGCCATCGTTAAGCTTAACCTTAGTGACATCAAGCACAACCTCAGTGATGGCATCATGATGCCACATTGGATGTTGCCCTGGGTACCCATTGTTGCGCTTAACCTCAGTAAAGTCCTTCTGACACCACAGTGAATGATGCCCTGAGTTACCAACTTTGAGCTTAATCTCAGTGATGTCCTCCTGATGCCACAGTGGCTGCTACCCTGGGTTACCATCTTTACGCTTATCCTCAGTGACTTCCCCTTGACACCACAGGGGGTGTGGCCCTTGGTTACCATATTTAAACTTAAGCTCAGTGACATCCTCCAGATGCCATAGTGGGTACATTCCTGGGTTAATGTCTTTAAGCTTAACCTCAGTGTCATGCTTTAAATGCCACTGTGGGTGCTGGCCTTGGTTACTGTCTAAGCTTATCATCAGTGATGTCCTCCTGATGCCACAGCGGATGCTGCCCTGGGTTTCCATCGTTAAGCTTAACCTCAGTGACTTCCTCCTGATGCCAGAGTGGGTGCTGCCTGGGTTACCATCTTTAAGATTAACTTCAGTGACGAACTCCTGATGCCACAGAGGGTGTTGCCCTGGGTTACTGTCTTTTAGCTTAACCTCAGTGACATTCTGCTGATGCCAAACTAGGAGCTGGCATGGGTTACCATTTTAAATCTTAAACTCAGTAACTTCCTACTGATACCACAGTGGATACTGCCCTGAGTTACAGTCTTTAACCTTAACCTCGTTGTCTTCCTCCTGACACCACAGGGGGTGTGGCCCTGGGTTGCCATCTGTAAGCTTAACTTATGTGCCCTCCTCCTGATACCACAGTGGGTTCGGACCTGGGATACAGTATTTAAGCTTAACCTGACCTCAATGATGTTCTCCTGATGCCACAGGGGGTCCAGCCCTGGGTTACCGTATTTAAGCTTAAACTCAGTGACATACTCCCTACCCACCTGGGTAAACGTTTTTAAGCTTACCCTTAGTGAATTCTTCCTGACACCATATTTGGTGTTGCACTGGGTTACCCCTGACATCACAATAGGTGTTGCCCTGGGTTACCATCTTTAAGTTTAACCTCAGTGACATCATCCTGATGCCACAGTTGGTCCTGCCCTGAGTTTTTGTCTTTAAGCTTAACCTCAGTGACAACCTACTGATTCGACAGTGGGTGCTGCCCTAGGTTACCATCACTAAGCTCAGTGAAGTCCTCTTGACACCACAGTAGATGATGCTTTGGGTTACTGACTTTATGGTTAAAGTCAAGACGTCCTCCTGACATCACAGTGGGTGCTACACTGCGGAACCATCTTTAGGCTTAACGTCAGTGATGTCTTCCTGACGCCACAGGGGATACAGCCCTGGATTACCATCTGTAATTTAACCCAAGTGCATTCCTCCTGATGCTACAGTGGGTCAGGCCCCAGGTTATTGTAGTTACGCTTTACCTTAGTGTCATCCACCAGACTCCACAATGGGTGTGGTATTGGGTTAACATTCTTAAACTTCACCTAGGTGACGTCCTCCTCGCCAAAATGTGTCCTGCTCTGGATTACCATCGTTAAGCTCCACCTCAGTGTCATCCTCTTAATGCCACAGTGGGTGCGGCCCTCAGTTACCATGTTTAAGCTTACCCTTAGTAACTTCCTCCTGACACCATATTTGGTGTTACCCTGGGCTATCATCTTCCTCCTGACATCACAATGTTTTTTGCTTTGGGTTACCATCTTTAAGCTTAACATTAGTGATTTCCTCCTGTCACAACAATAGGTGTTTCCCTGAGCTAAAATCTTCCTCCTGACATCACAATGGGTGTTGCCCTGGGTTACCACTTTAAGCTTAATCTCAGTGATGTCCTCCTGGGTCCACGGTGGTTATTGCCTTGTGTTACCACCCTAAAGGTTCATCTCAGTGACTGTCTCCTGACCACACAGTATGTGCGGCACTGGGTTACCATCTTTAAACTCAACCACAGTGACATCCTCGTGAAGCCACAGTGGGTGCTTCCCTAGGTTACAATCGTTAAGCTTAAATTCAGTGACCTCAATCTGACACCACAGCTTGGGTTGCCCTGTGTAATCGGCCATAAGCTTAACATAAGTGACATACTCCTGAGGCTACAGCGGGTGTTGTCCTGGGTTACCATCATTAAACTTGACCTCAGAGACATCTTCTTGACACCACAGTGGCTGTGGCCCTGGGTTACCATCTTTAAGCTTAACCTTAGTGACTTCTTCCTAACATCATGATTGGTGTTGCCAAGGGTTAGCATCTTCCTCCTGTCATCGCAATAGGTGTTGCCTTGGGTTATCAGCTTTAAGCTTAACCTTAGTGACTTCCTCCTAACCCACAATACGTGATGCCCTGGGTTACCATCTGCCTCCTGACATCACAGTGGGTGCTGCCCTGAGTTACCATTTTTAAGCTTGACCTCGGTGACGTCCTCCTGATGACAAAGGGGTGTTGCCCTGGGTTACCATCTTTAAGTTTAACATCTGTGAAGTCCTCCTGACATCACAGTGGGCGTTGCCCTGGGTTACTGTCTTTAAGCTTAACCTCAGTGACATCCATTTGATGTCAAAGTGGTCTTTTTTCCTTGGTTACCATCTTTTACCTTAACCTCAGTGATGTCTTCCTGACTTCACATTGGGTGTTGCCCTGGATTACTGCCTTTAAGCTTAACTTCCATGATGTCCACTCGACGTCACAGTGGGTTACCTTCACTAAGCTTAACATTAGTGATGTTCTCCTGACGTCACAATGGGTGTTGCCATGGGTTACCTTCCTTAAGCTTAAGCTCAGTTATTTCCTCCTGATGTCGCAGTGGGTTTTGCCTTGGGTTCCTCTCTTTAAGCTTTACCACAGTGATGACCTTTTACATCACAGTGGCTTTTCCATTGTTTACCTTCTTTTAGCTTAGCCTCAGTGACGTTCTTTTGATGTCACAGTGGGGTTTTCCCTTGGTTACCATCTTTTAGCTTAATGTCAGTGAAGTCCTTTTGATTTCAAAGTGGGTTTTGCCCTGATATAGCGTCTTTAAGCTTAACTTTGGTATGTACTTATGACGTCACAGTGGGATTTGATCTGGGGTACCATCTTTAAGCCTCAGTGACATTCCAAACTTACTGTGAGGTCAGGAGGACATCATGGGAGTTAAGATAAAGATGGTAATCCAGGGAAAAACACACTGTGACTGCAGATGAACATCACTGAGATTAAGCTTAAAGACGATAACACAGGGCAACACCCACTGAGCTGTCAGGGTGACCTCACTGAGGTTGAGCTAAAGATGGTAACCCAGGGCAAAACCCACTGTGAGGTCAGGAGGATTATACTGAGGTTAAGCTTAAAGACGGTAAACCTGGGCAAAACTCACTGTGACATCACGAGGACATCACAAAATTTAAGCTTAAAGATGGTATACCAAGGCAAAACCCACTTTGATGTCAAAAGGACATCACTGAGGCTAAGCTAAAAGACAGTAACCAAGGGCAACACCCATTGTGGCATCAGGAGTATGTCACTGAGGTTACCTTAAAGACTTTAACCCAGGGAAACACCCAATGTGACGTGAGGAAGATGTCACTGAGGTTAAGCTAAAAGATGGTCACCAAGGGAAAATACCCAAGGTCATATCAGATGGATGTCACTGAGATTAAGCTTAAAGACAGCAACCCAGGGCAGCACCCACTGGATGTGAGGAAGATGTCACGAAGGATACACATAGAGATGGTAACCCAGGGCAAAACCCAAAGTGACGTTGTCACTGAAGTTAAGCTAAAAGAAGGTACCAAGGGAAAAACCCACTGTGACATCAAAAGAGTGTCACTGAGGTTAAGCTAAAATTTGGTAACCTAGGATAAACCCATGTGATGTCAAAAGGATGTCACTGAGGTTAAGCTTAAAGACAGTAACCAATGGCAACAACCACTGTGATGTCAGGAGGACATCAGTGAGGTCAAGCTTAACAAAGGTAATGCAGGGCAACACCTATTGTGATGTCAGGGGGTTTAGCTTAAAGACAGTAACCCAGGGCAAAACCCACTGTGACATCATGAGAACATCACAAAAGTTAAGCTTAAAGACAGTGAGCCAGGGCAAAACCCACTGTGATGTCATGAGATCATCACTGAGATTAAGATTAAAGACAGAAACGGAGGGCAAAACCCCTCTGTGAGTTCAGGTGGACATCACTGAGGTTAAGCTTGAAGACAGTAACCCAGCACAACATCTACTGAGATATCAGGAGGAGGTCACTGATATTAAGCCTAAAGACGGTAACCAAGGGAAAAACTCATATGTCACTGAGGTTAATCTTAAAGATGGTAACGAGGGCAACATCCACTCTTACAAAACAAGGATGTCACTGAGGTTAAACTTAATGAAGGTAACCCAGGGCAACACCCACTGTGACATCAGGAGGAGGTCACGAATGTTAACCTTAAAGACGGTAACCCAGGGCAACACCCAATGTGAAGTCAGGAAAACATCACAGAGGTTAACTTAAAAAACAGTAACCAAGGGACAAACCCACTGTTATATCAAACGAACGTCACTGAGGCTAAACTAAAAGACGATAACCAAGGGAATAACCCACTGTGATGTCCAAAGGACTTCACTGATGTTAAACTTAAACATGGTAATGAAGGGAAAAACACACTGTGAGGTCAGGAGGCCGTCACTGAGGTTTAGTGTAAAGAGGGTAACCCAGGGCAAAACACACTTTGACATCAGGAGGAGGTCAAGGATTTTAAGCTTAATGATGGTAACCCAGGGAAACACCCACTGTGACCTGAGAAGGACTTCATGGAGGTTAAGCTTGAAGACGGCAATCCGGGTCAACATCCAATGTGACAACAAAAGGACGTTACCGAGGTTAAACTTAACGACTGTAACCCAGGGTAAAACCCACCCAGACATCTCCAAGATGTCATTGAGTGTATGCTTAATGAAGGTATCCCAGCGCAACACCCTCTGTGGCATCAGGAGGACATCACTGAAGTTAAGTCTAATGAAGGGAACCCAGAGCAACACCCCCACTTTCAGTTCAGGAGGACATCATGGAGGTTAAGCTTAAAGATTGTAACCCAGGGCAACACCAAATGTGAGGTCAGGAAGACATCACTGAGGTTAAGCTAACAGACAGTGACCAAGGGAAAATCCCACTGTGTTTTCAAAAGGATGTCATTGAATTTGAGCTTAAAGATGGTAACCAAGGGCCAAACCCACTGCGATGTCAGGATGACATCACTGAAGTTAAGCTTAAAGATGGTAACTAAGGGCAAAACCCACTGTGAGTTCAGGAGGACTTCACTGAGATTAAGATTAAAGACAGTAACCAAGGGAATAACCCACATTTACAAACAAAGAACGTCACTGAGGCTAAGCCAAAAGACGTTAACCAAGGGAAAAACCCACTGTGATGTCAAAAAGACAGAACTAAGGTTAAGCTTAGAGACCGTAACCCAGGGCAAAACCTACTGTGAGATCAGGAGGACATCACTGTGGTTAAGCTTAAAGATGGTAACCCAGGACAAAACCCACTGTGACATCTGGAGGATGTCACTGAGTTTAAGCTTAATGAAGGTAACCCAGGGCAACACCCAATGTAACGTTAGGAAAATGTCACAGACGTTAAGTGAAAAGACAGTAACGAAGGTACAAACCCACTGTGACATCACAAGAACGTCACTGATGCTAAGCTAAAAGATGGTACCCAAGTGAAAAACCCACTGTGACATTCAAAGAACTTCACTGAGGTTAACCTTAAGGATGGTAACCCAGGGCAAAACACACTGTGAGGTCAGGAGGATGTCACTGAGGTTTAGGTTAAAGACGGTAACCCAAGGCAAAACACACTTTGACATCAGGAGGAGGTCGAAGATGTTAAGGTTAAAGATGGTAACACAAGGCAACACCTAATGTGACCTGAGTAGGACATCACAGAGGTTCAACTTAACAACTGTAACCCAGGGTAACAACCACTGTGGTGTCTCGAGGATGTCACTGAGTGTAAGCTTAACAAAGGTAACCCACTGCAACACCCATGGTGGCATCAGGAGTACATCACTGAGGTTAAGCATAACGAAGGTAACCCAGGGCAAAAACCACTGTGAGTTCAGGAGAACGTTACAAAGGTTAAGCTTAAAGATGGTAACCCAGGGCAACACCCAATGTGAGGTCAGGAAGATGTCACTGAGGTTAAGCTAAAAGATGGTAACACAGGGCAAAACCCACTGTGATGTCAGGAGGACTTCACTGAGATTAAGATTAAAGATGGCAACCAAGGGCATAACCAACACTGACATCAAAAGAATGTCACTGAGGCTAAGCTAAAAGATGGTAACCAAGGGAAAATACCACTGTGACATCAGAAAGACATCACTGAGGTTAAGCTTAAAGATGGTAACCCAGGGAATAACCTACTGTGAGATCAGAAGAACATCACAGATGTTAAACTTAAACACGGTAACCCAGTGCAACACCAACGGTGGTGTCAGGAGGATATCACTGAGGGTAAGCTTAACGAATGTAACCCAGCACAAAACTGACTTTGAGGTCAGGAGGACTTCACTGAGGTTAAGCTCAATGAAGGTAACCCAGGGAAACACCCACTGTGAGTTCAGGAGGACATTATGGAGGTTAAGGTTAAAGACTGAAACCCAGGGCAACACTCAATGTGAGGTCAGGGAGACATCACTGAGGTTAAGATAAAAGATGGTAAGCAAGGAAAACACTGACTGTGGTGTCAAAAGGATGTCACTGAGTTTGAGCATAAAGATAGTAACCCAGGGCAAAACCCACTGTGATGTCAGGAGGACGTCACTGATGTTAAGCTTAAAGATGGTAACCAAGGGCAAAACCCACTGTGAGTTCAGGAGGACTTCACTGAGATTAAGATTAAAGATAGTAACCAAGGGAAAAACCCACTGACATCAAAAATACATCACTGAAGCTAAGCTAAAAGACGTTAACCAAGAGAAAAACCCACTGTGATGTCACTGAAGTTAAGGTAAAACATGGTAACCCAGGGCAAAACCCACTGTGACTTCAGGAGGACTTCATCAGTGTTAAGCTTAATGAAGGTAACCCAGGGCAACACACACTGAGGTCAAGAGGACTTCAGTGAGGTTAAGCCTAACGAATGTAATCCAGGGCAACACCCACTGTGAGTTCAGGAGGACATTGCAGAGGTTAAGAATAAAGATGGTAACACAAGGCAACACCCAATGTGAGGTCAGAAAGACGTCACTGAGGTTAAGCTAAAAGATGATAGCCATGGGAAATACCCACTGTGACATCAAAAGTATGTCACTGAGTTTGAGCTTAAAGATGGTAACCCAGGGAAAAACCCACTGTGATTTAAGGAGGACGTCACTGATGTTAAGCTTTAATATGGTAACCAAGAGCAAAAACCACTGTGAGTTCAGGAGGACTTCACTGAGATTAAGATTAAAGACAGTAACCAAGGGTAAAACCCACACTGACATCAAAAGAATGCCCTTGAAACTAAGCTAAAAGACATTAACCAAGAGAAAAACCCATTGTGACGTCTAAAGAACATCACTGAGGTTAAGCTTAAAGACGGTAAACCAGGGAAAAACCCATTGTAACATCAAGAGGACTTCACTGAGTTTAAGCTCAACGAAGGCAACCCAGGGCAACAACCATTGTGACATAGGGTGAACGTCACTGATGTTAAGCTTAAAGACAGTAACCCAGGGCAACACCCACTGTCACTGAGGTTAAGCTTAAAGATGGTAACCCAGGACAACACCAACTGTGGCCTCAGGAAGACGTCACTGAGGTTAAGCTTAAAGACATTAACAGAGGGAAAAACCCACTGTGACATCAAAAGAACGTCACTGAGGCTAAGTTAAAAGAGATAAACGCACTGTGACGTAAAAGGTTGTCACTGAGGTTAAGCTTTAAGAGGGGAAACCAGGGAAAACATCACTGTGATGTCAAAAGGAAATCACTGAGGTTAAGCTTAAAGACTGTAACCCAGGGCAAAACCCACTATGAATTCAGGAGAACTTTACTGGGGTTAAGCTTAAGGATGGTATCCCAGGGCAACACCGACTGTGATGTCAGGGGAACGTCACTGAGGTTAAAGTTTAATGAAGATAAGCCAGGGCAACAACCACTGTGGCATCAGGAGGACGTCACAGAGATTAAGCTTAAAGATGGTAACCCAGGATAAAACCCACTGTGACATCAGGAGGACATCACTGAGGTTAAACTTAAAGATGGTAACCCAGGGCTAAACCAACTTTGATGTTAGAAGGACATCACGAAGGTTAAGCTTAAAGACAGTAACCAAAGGCAACACCCATTGTGACGTTAGGAAGACATCACAGAGGTTAAATTAAAAGATGGAAACCAAGGGACAAACCCACTGTGACATCACAAGAAAGTCACTGACGCTAAAGAAAAAGATGGTAAACAAGGGAAAAACCCACTGTGACATCCATCGGACTTCACTAAGGTTAAGCTTAAAGATGGTTACCCAGGGCAAAATGCACTGTGAGGTAAGGAGTACATCACTGTGGTTTAGGTTAAGGACAATAACCCAGGGCAAAACACTCTTTCACATCAGGAGGAGGTCGCGTATGTTATGCTTAAAGATGGTAACACAGGGCAACACCCACTGTGACCTGAGTAGGTCATAGAAGTTAAAATTAACGATTCGAAGCCAGGGTAACAACCACTATGATGACTCAAGGATATCACTGAGTATAAGCTTAACAATGGTAACCCAGGACAACACCCACTGTGGCATCAGGAGTACATGACTGAGGTTAAGCTAAACGAAGGTAACTCAACACAACACCCACTGTGAGTTCAGTAGGATTTCACTGAGGTTAAGCTTTAAGAAGGTAACCCAGGGCAAAAACCACTGTGAGTTCAGGAGAACGTTATAGAGGTTAAGATTAAAGACGTTAACCGAGGGCAATACCCAATGTGAGGTCAGCAAGATGTCACTGAGGTCAAGCTTAAAGACAGTAACCAAGGGAAACACCCCTTGTGATGTCAAAATGACATCACTGAGTTTGAGCTTAAAGAAGGTAATCCAGGGCAAAACCCACTGTGATGTCAGGAGGACATCACTGATGTTAAGCTTAGAGATGGTAGCCAAGGGAAAAACCCACTGTGAGTTCAGGAGCACTTCACTGAGATTAAGATTAAAGACAGTAACCAAGGGAAAACCCATACTGACATCAAAAGAACATCACTGATGCTAAGTTAAAAGACAGTAACCAAGGGAAAAACCCACTGTGATGTCAGGAGGACTTCACTGGGGTTAAGCTTAATGAAGGTAACCCAGGGCAACAACCACTTTTATGTCTGGAGAATGTCACTGAGGTTAAGCTCTAAGACAGTAACTCAGGGCAACACCCACTGTGGCATTAGGAGGACATCTCTGAGGTTAAGGTTAAAAATGGTAGCAGAAGGAAAAACCAACTGTGACATCACAAGAACGTCACTGAGGCTAAGCTAAAAGACGGTAAACAAGAGAAAAATGCAATGTGATGTAAAAGGACGTCACTCAGGTTAAGTGTAAAGGGGGAACCCAGGGCAAACACCACTGTGACATCAGGAGGATGTCACTGAGGTTAAGTTTAAAGAAGGTAACCCAGGGCAACACCCACTGTGACATCAGAAGAACATCACTGAGTTTAAGCTTAAGGAAGGTAAGTCAGGGCAACAACCACTGTGGCATCAGGAGGATGTCACTGAGGTTAAACTTAAAGATGATAACCCAGAATAAAACCCACTGTGACGTCAGGAGGACGTCACGAAAGTTAAGCTTAAAGACAGTAACCCAGGGCAACACCCAATGTAATGTTAGGAAGACGTCACAGAGGTTAAGTTAAAGACGGCAACCAAGGGACAAACCCACTGTGACGTCACAAGAACAACACAGACGCTAAGCTAAAAGATGGTAAACAAGGTAAAAATCCACTGCAACATCCATAGGAGTTCACTGAGGTTAAGCTTAAAGATAGTAACCTAGGGCAAAATGCACTGTGAGGTCAGGAGGACATCACTGAGGTTTAGCTTAAAGATGGTAACACCTGGCAAAACAAACTTTGACGTCAGGAGGAGGTCATGGATGTTAAGCTTAAAAATGGTAACACAGGGCAACATCCACTGTGACCTCAGTAGGACGCCATGGAGGTTGAACTTAATGACTATAACCCAGGGTAACACCCACTGTGACATCTGGAGGACCTCATTGAGTGTAAGGTTAAAGATAGCAATCCAGTGCTACACCCACTGTGGCATCAGGAGGGCATCACTAAGGTTAAGTTTAACAAAGGTAACCCAGGACAACACCCAATGTGAGGTCAGGAAGAAGTTACTGAGGTTAAGCTAAAAGACAGTAACCAAGGGAAAAACCCACTGTGACGACAAAATGACGTCACTGAGGTTGAGCTTGAAGATGGTAACCCAGGGAAAAACCCACTGTGAATTCAGGAGGACTACACTGAGATTAAGATTAAAGATGGTAACCAAGGGAAAAATCCCTTGTGACATCAAAGGGACATCACTGAGGCTAAGCTAAATGATGGTAACACAGGACAAACCCACTATGACATCAGGAGGACTTTACTGGGGTTAAGCTTAACAAAGGTAACCTAGGGAAAAACCCACTGTGATGTCAGGAGAATGTCACTGAGGTAAGGCTTAACTCAGCTAAGCCAGAACAACACACACTGTGGCATCAGGAGGATGTAACTGGTGTTAAGCTTCAGTACAGTAACCCAGGGCAAGACACACTGTGACATCAGGAGGTCACTGAGGTTAACCTTAAAGACAGTTACCCAGGCTCGGCGCCTGTGGCTCAACGGGCTAAGGCGCCAGCCATGTACACCTGAGCTGGCGGGTTCGAATCCAGCCCAGGCCCGCCAAACAACAGTGACGGCTGCAACCAAAAAAATGGCCGGGCGTTGTGGTGGGCGCCTGTGGTCCCAGCTACTTGGGAGGCGGAGGCAGGAGACTCGCTTGAGCCCAGGAATTGGAGGTTGCTGTGAGCTGAGATGCCACG
>CAUYRH010037037.1:0-11633 GCA_963574655.1 Perodicticus potto | reverse complement strand
TCCCAGCTACTTGGGAGGCAGAGGCAGGAGACTCTCTTGAGCCCAGGAATTGGAGGTTGCTGTGAGCTGTGATGCTACAGCACTCTATCCAGGGTGACAGCTTGAGGCTCTGTCTCAAAAAAAAAGTATTTTAAATGTCCACCCAATGGTATGTGAAAAAGTTTGCAATATATGTGCAGTGTGATCCTGCTGTATTAAATTAAAAAAAATCCCATTGTATAAATACCTTATATTGTTTATGAATATATGTCTTTGTCAAAGCTGTTTAAGAAACAGACTGCACAGATATATCTAAATTTATGACAGTGGTTGTGCAAAGAACAAGGGGTGAGGAGGAGTGGGGAGAAGGCAAAAAATAGTGCTAGAGATGAGAAATCAGAGTACAATTTTATCTCTACGGTTTAATTTCCCTTATTTAAGAAAAGATGAAGTAAATAAAATCATATCACAGCTCTCCTAGCTTATCGCAAAGGGCTGAAACGTCTTGAGAAGCAGTTACAGAACCAGAGAACGGCATTCCCGTCCCACGTTCCCTCTTATCTACCAGTCCTGTAACTGGCAATGAGGCACAGACTAGGTTCAGCCCAGATGACAATAAAGCTTTGGCAAGTAGCCTCTGTTGCCAGACAAGCTCACTCACTTGGATGATAAAAATACACATAGTTATGCCCTGAGCTATAATTAAACTCAATAAGAATAGATAAGTTTATCAGAAGGAAGAGCTTAGAAGTACAGTAAATTACAGGTTTATAGTTACAAGATTACTTCAAGGTAGATGAAGAAATTTAGTTAAAAAGAAATCACATAGGAGAGTACACAGCTATAAAATAATGTGCACAAACACATCTCAAATACAAAGATAAAATTTCTCTGACTCATTTTGAGGAATTTTTAACAGAAATTTTTTTTTTTTCTTTTTTTGGTTGCAGCCGTCATTGTTGTTTGGTGGGCCTGGGCTGGATTCAAACCCACCAGCTCAGGTGTACGTGGCTGGCGCCTCAGCCCGTTGAGCCACAGGCGCCGAGCCCATTTTGAGGAATTTTTAAGATAATCTTCCAAGTGTGGTAATATCAAATAGTGCTGTGGAGGAAGGAGCTCAAAAGTCTAAGACAGGAGGTATCTCACTAGGGAGGGCGATGTTTGCACATAATGTAAACTCAATTTGTGTTCATTCTAAATTGTATTTGGCTCTCTCTAAGAACTCCAAATTTTACTGGTTCTTTACAAACAGCTGTCTAACAGTAGACTAAAATAATACAGTCAATATTATTATTCTGAGTTGGTTTTGCCTTTTAAATATGCTTATTTTTAAAGAAATAGCCAGTAGCAACAAACTGTCTTGAAAACTAGTATTTCCAGATTGACTTTTAGCAATGTAGCCTACCATTTCAGAAATAGTATGTCTGCATCATTTGTAATCCTAAAGCTAATAGCAGTTAGTGGTTCTTGAACTACACAGCCCTCCGCCCCCCTCACATTTGGAAATGTCTCCGTTGAGAACTCTTTGTGTAAAAGTCCAGAACACTATATTGTATAGTACAGTAGCCACACAGGCTATGGAACATTTGGATGTGGCTAGCAAATTGAGATGTGCTGTAAATGTGAAATACACACCAAATTTTGAAGACAATGCAAAGGAAAACAAAACATCTCATTAATATTTTAAATTAATAATCACGTAATATTCATCTACTTTATTTAGTAACAAACAATTACATGTCGAAATGGCAATATGTAGGATACAATGTGCTAAAATGCATTAAAGTAGACTTCACTTCTTTCTTTTTGCTTTTTAAAGTGTGGCTACTAGAAAATTTAAACTTACACATGTGGCTCACATTATATTTCTAGTCTACTGTTTTAAAGCAGTGCAACCCCATAAAGCTTCTGTGATAATGGAAGTGTTCTAGTTTTGTTTACCTTTATTCAGCTGAATAGCCACTAGCCACATGTGGTCATTAGGCACTTCAAATGAGGATGGTGAGATTACAACTAAAATTTCAACTGATCCTAATGAAATTAAATTTAAATAGCTACATATAGGAGCTAGTGCCTACTGTATTGAACAGTATTGGTCTAGAGGCCCATATTGACCAAAATGATTTTTAATGTCAGAATTATTTATATCTATTTGAAACAGAAAAACAGATTTGTATATGCTTTACTGAATTAAAGAAGTGAGAAGCAATTGTTTCATAATAATGATAATTTAATGATTACTTCTCTCCTAAATTGATCAAATAAAATTTAGTGCCAGAAGACATCTGCAACATAGAGTAGTGGTAAAGAGCATAAACAGAAATAGGCTCTAGTAGGGAGTCCAAACTGTGGACCAGGGGCCACAGTGGATTATGTGAGGACAGTTTTGCTTATCTGTTGTGGCTGATTATCATGAAAATTATGTTCATTTTTTTTTTCTTTTTTTTGGCTCATTAGCTGTGGTTAGTGTTTGTGCATTTCATTTGTGGCCCAAGACAACTCTTCTCTTCTTTCAACATGGCACACAGAAGACAAAAAGTTGGACATCCCTGCAAGTCTAGAGTGTGTCTGAACCCCGGCCCTGCCATTTAAAACCTGTTACAACCCTGGGTAAATGTACATTCCTTGCATGTCTTAGGTTTTCTCATCTGCAAAATGGAGTAATTATAGTCACAATTTCATGAAGCAACTTAAACTTTTAATAGAATTGTAGTTACACAACTTGGAAAATGGAGCTTGTGACAGCTTCCAAATAAATTTTAGCTGGGACTGTGGTTGCTGCTGCATGTTGTGGATTATACAGAAGTTTACAAACATACTCAAAAGTTAATTGCCTTGTAAATTTATAAGAAGAGTTTCAGGATCTAGAAAACAAGCTACTATAACCTCTATAGTGAAAACGACAATCATCATCATCATCACTGTCATCAGGATCATCATCATCGTCGTCCTTCAACCTAATCTGATGGAGCATATTTCAGTAGGGCAGAACTTTTTGGCAATCATCCAAATTCACAGCTGCTATTTTCAGGCAATCCAAGTTGTTAATGAACAGAATGTTTATTTAACATCAGAATTTTGACATTTGAGTCTATTTAGCAGCAATGCTTTCCCACTTGCAGTATTCTTAAAATAATTCTAATATTATTTACAGACTTTACTTTTTAAATAAAACTAAAGCTAATACTCAAAGTTAAATTTCAAAATAAAATTAGATAGCTGCAAATATAAGAAAACTACAAATTAGTTGAATGTCCAAAGTTGCTGAAGAAAAATCCTGCTACAGAATCAACACTACATACTACGTTCAGCTTCCCATGCTGTAACCCTATGTACAGCTGGAATACAACACACAGGAAAATGATGAAAAGGACTAGGCCCTCCTGATGATAAGATGATGATAAGATGATAATGATGATAATCATTAATGATGATGATAAGACTGATGATAAGATGCTTTAAACATACTGAATACTTTCACTGTGCCCTGCCAAGGCTATGACTCTAGGTGCTTTGTCTGCTGCCTTTTCCCCAAACACTGACTTTGGGACAGGTGAAGAGGAAGGATTCTTGGGCAAGGTGGGGAGATTCTGGCTCCATAGGAGAATCTCTAATGATACCTTCATGAGTACGATACCAATGGTACCTCAGTCAAAGGGTGATTGGAAAGCTTTATGGCACTAATACAAATAAACGCTTTCAATGCTGAATAAACAGCTGTTTGTATTAGTATAAAGCTTGATCGCAAGGGATTATAATTTTTATGGCATAACTAGAATATACCAAAGGGAAATGGGTCTTTTAAAATTAGTATGCATGGAAAAGACTACCTAAAAAATCAAAGTTTTTTTTTTGAGACAGAGTCTAACTGTTGCCCTTAGTAGAGTACTGTGGTGTCACAGCTCACAGCAACTTCAATCTCTTGGGCTCAAGTTGTTCTCTTTCCTCAGCCTCCCATGTAGCTGAGACTACAGCTGCCCACCACAACGCCCAGCTATTTTTTGGTTGCAGCTGTCATTGTTGTTTAGCAAGTCCAGGCCAGGCTTGAACCCGCCAGCCTCAGTGTACGTGGCCGGTGCCCTACTCACTGAGCTACAGGCGCTGAGCCTAAAAATAAGTTTTAATTGCAGCAGATACCCAAACCATGTATTTAGAAATTCAAGTATACCACAGAACAAGTGAGAGTTGCTGTCTGTTAGTCCTATGACCCAGTGAGATTCTCCTATGTGTATGTGTGACTCACTAGTTAGGGAGGTATCTTGTCTGAGGAACAGGTGATCAGTCCCTGCAGACCTCAAATTAAACCAATTAAAGATGATCATGAGGGAAGGGGACTGGCCTGAAATTGATGGGGACAGGGTGGTAAGAAGACAGTAAGAGGGGATTTTTCAGATGCTCTAACAACTCCTGCTTAAAGGGGTTGTAAGACTACATGGAACTGAATTCGTCCCTTCTAGTGGGCAGACACATTGTTCACACTCAAATGATATACTGCACCTATGTTCAAAGTTTCTTCGGAAACTAGCTTAGGAATACTGAACTTCTGGCTTACAACACAATAGTGTGTTTTCTCTAGTGTCCACCTCCCTTTAATTTAGGGTTCTACTTCAATTCGCTTGTCCTCTTCAATGACACCTCTTCTGTGTTTGTCCTCATTCTCCGTATCTCATTATCTACCTTTGCTAATCCACTAGTGACAATATTCTTAACCTCGTCGGAAAACCAAGAGTCATCCTTTACTGTGTTTCCTCCTCCTTCTCTTCTCTAAATTCTCCAAATCTCGAATTTTACTTCATAGTATCTCTCTCTGTAATCCGTCTTTTGGCTGCATCAACTCTCACTTAGGTTATGGTACCAGCATCCTCTGTAGTTTTCTTGCTTACAGTCTTGCTTTCCTCCAATATATCTACCAAGCTGCAGCTAGGGAAATATCCAGAACTTTTAAATGTGATCTTTTTGTTTCTCTGCTTCTCCAAGATCAAGCCCAAATTTCTTTGTCGCATATAAAGTCTTTCATAAAGATTTGGTTCCCACTCAATATATGTCTGTTCTCATCCCTTGCCACTCCCAGAGCTCTCCTCCCACTCTAGTCTACAACCATACTGAAATTTACCTGCAGAACTTTCAAGGGAACTGGGCCCTTCCTTGCCTCCTGGCTTTTGCATAAGATGTTTGTAGGTCTGACTGTTCTATCTGACCTTTAGGCTTTCTTACCTGTATTCTCCTCCAGAACATCTTCCCTAGCCTCTAAAGGCTGTATTAGGTTCTCCTTTGGAAGTGGTCATGTTCTATGCCAATATAAGCATTATAAAACAGAGATATGCATGGGACCTTTAATACTGAGAAAAGAGGAAATATTAAGGTAGAGCATGATGGGAATCATAGGAAAAAGAACTCTACCTTGATAGTGAAAAGGCATCCTCTTTGCCCCAGTGGTGTTGAGTTAGGCCAGTTCTATTAGTTGTATTGTATCTGAGAGGTCTAATTAAGAATAGTGTTTCATAAACTCCTGAATTTCCTTTTTTTGGAGAGTCTCATTCTGTTGCTCTGGCTGGAATTCAGTGGCATCACTGTAGCTCAATACAATCTCCAATTCTTGGGCCCAAGTGATCCTTTTAATTTAGCCTTCTGAGCAGCTAAGAGTCGAGGAGTCCACCACAAGGCTCAAATTTTTTCTATTTTTAGTATAGATGGGGTCTCACTCTTGCTCAGGTTGGTCTCATACTCTTGAGTTCAAGCAATCCACCCACCCACCTCAGCCTCCCTATATATTTGTATTCAGTATTTCCTTTTCTTATTTTTCCTTTCTTTTTAATTTTTTTTAAACCCAATACTGCCAAAGTCTACTGAAACATCTTAGGAAGCTAGGATATAATGGTGCTGATAGAAAGATGCATTTTATATACTGAATTCCAAGCAAAACTAGGTTGTTAGTCTTTATGACTTTATTATAAGCCTTCCTAATAGTCCTTAGGTCCTAATTCTCCTGAAATGTTCCAAAAAAAAATAATTATCTTATACTTTTTGACAATGAGTATTTAATAAACAAAAGGATATTTACCCTTATTCATACTTTCTAGATCTGAGATGTAAAGTTGAGGAAAGAAATCAATTTGGCCAACTGTAGTTACCTTTTGGCATATCTTAAAGGCACTACTGCTATCTATTTTGCTTGTACCGTTTGTTGACATTGACATTGTCGTGAACTTAGCAGAGAGGAAGAAACTGGAGGAAAAGAGGATTTTAAACAAAAAACCCCCACTACTTAATAATCAGTGTATTTCCTTTTCCTTAGAGAAGGGAGCAATTAGCAAGACAGCATGCCTAGTGAGTAAACTAGCCTTCTGTAAGCCATTGGGAAAGGAAGACTCAGTAAGTTGTGCAACTCCTAGATTTCTCTACCTCTTTTTGTGTTAGCTGTGTTTATTACATAATTTCCCCAAAGTGTGATATTTTGCAGTGACTGCACAACTGTGCAATGGACTTGAAGTTTTAAGAGACAGAACTGTGTAAAGTAGTGAGCAGGGAAAAGTACAGAAACTGGGAAGCAGGAAGACTGCAGGGATAAACTTGAGCATTCTTTCTTTTCCTTTTAAGCTACGTTTTTACAATACACATTCACTTACAAGCACAAAGTCAAGCCACAGAGGCAATAAGATTATAATTATAAAAACTTTAGAAACCATCTAGTTCAACTTTATGTAACACAAAAACATGCATTAGAGCTGAACTAGAAGTGCACTCAGTTGGACAAATAGCATAAAGTCAATCAGAATTACCTAAAATACTGAACTAAATATTACAAAATTTTAAATATTTATTTGAAAGAACTCTAGAAAGAAGTTAATTGAGTGGTTCACAACCTTTTCCTCTTTCTTTTCCAATATACCTTCCACTCCTTGCAGTACAAACGACCTACTTCAGCAGTGATTCTCAGCAAATATATGGGAGAAGGAGAAAGGAACAATTAGAAAAAAATGAAACAGCTCCTCCCCTACTAAGAATCACTTCAATCCAAAGCCTTCGTAATTTTAGGGGCAGCAAAGTGAAGTGCTTTGTCCAAGGCCACACCAAGAGAAGAAAACCTGAGCCTCTAATTCTAAAGTGGAGCTCTTACTCTGTCACAGGTCCTGCCAATTTAGATAAAAAGGCCGTAGTAAAATAAACAAAAACCGGAAATAAACAAACAAAAACCTGAACTGTCCTGTTCAAGATAGGGAGCAGGAATCAAGACCAACATCTGGATAAATTCTTTAAACTATTCATCCTGGGCATGTTTCAAAGATTTGTTAAACAGCCATTTTTATTTCAGCTACCAAATTCTTTCTTTAGTTTTTCAAACTAGAAACTCAATGGCAATCTTGGAACCACTTTTCATTTCTCTGGCAAACATACCACTCTTCTTCCTGTAATAGTATTTTCATTGTTCCCTCTTCCAACCTAACTTGTGCTTTTAAACTCTATTCTGTGTGAAAAACGAAAGGCCTCAAGATATTCATGGTTTCCAGAAATAGCCTCTCTTGTCCCTCAAGGTACTTATGGTTTCCATGTATAGCCCCTCTTGTCCATACTGTAAGAATACTTTTGGCATGTGAGACAGCCAACATAGCAAGTACTGTTTCTTTATTATTTTTTTCCCTCCACATATGTGTTAGAAGGCTGGAGAGGTTTAATGTATCTACTGATCTTATCTGCAGTGTAAATGAACTTTTGAAAAGAGTGTAAACTACTCCTGTCCCTACGGTTTTTAGGACGCCAGTCGCCCCTCAATAATTTTCAGTTCTCAAAAATGTTGCCACTCCTAAATGACAGAATGTAAAGCTCTCCGACATCATTCCAGTTGCAGCTTTGTTACTTTCTAACATTTATAAGTATATCAAAGTTAAAATTCCATTTAAAAATTACGATGGGGGCGGCGCCTGTGGCTCAGCGAGTAGGGCGCCAGCCCCATATACCGAGGGCTGCGGGTTCAAACTCAGCCCCACCAAACTGCATCAAAAATTAGCTGGGTGCTGTGGCGGGCGCCTGTAGTCCCAGCTACTTGGGAGGCTGAGGCAAGAGAATCACCTATGCCCAGGAGTTGGAGGTTGCTGTGAGCTGTGACCCCACGGCACTCTACCAAGGGCGATAGAGTGAGACTCTGTCTCTACAAAAAAAAAAAAAAAAATTAAGATGGGGTAGATCTTATGGACAGTTAACAATCTTTAGACAGAAGAGTTAAAATTTATAATTTGAGGGCCAGGCTCGATGGGAGTGACTGAGGCAGGTGAATCACTTGAGCTCAGAAGTTTAATACCAGCCTGACAATGTAGTGAGAATTTGTCTCTACAAAAATTAAAAAATCAGCTGGGAATGTAGGCGCATGCCTATAGTCTCAGCTCCTCAGCAGATTAAGGCAGGAAAATCACTTGAGCCCGAAGTGGGGGTTATAGCAAGCTTTAACCTAGGCAACAGAACAAGAACTTGTCTCCAAAAACAAAAAAAGATAACATAAGGTAAAATTAAAACAGACCTTGTACATAATACAGCACTAAAAGATATTGATTGATTTCCCAACAAGAATGATTTGATTACCAACAAGAGGATGCACAGTGGACTTAATTCAAAAGTTCCCTATTATTATGTGAGGAAATCAAGATCCCCAGAGGACCAAAAGACTGGTTAACAGGATGCTGAGACTTATTTTCAACAATTACTCACCTTTTCCTCCTTGCCTATTATGTGTAGGGCACTTTATGATCTGGGCAAGATAAACAATAGTCTTGATCTCCAGGCCTACTGGGCAACAAGAGAGAAGGCAAGATGTATTTGTTACATGAGGAGCCCTGCAAAAAGAATGATTTGGTTTCCTAGTGGGTGAGCTGCTTTGCCCTGTCTTATACCATAGCAGTACCGTATCTCAATCCAGCAGTCATGGGTGAAGAAGAAACACTAGATTCTGAGGGTGAACATATGGTTTGAACAAGTCTCACAGGTGGTTCTGACATGATATACACCTTCTCTAGGGGAAGGCTTTCTAAAAGGGGTGGTGATTAAACTGGATTAGAAAGGCAAAGTAGGCTCGGTGCCTGTGGCTCAATGGGCTAAGATGCCAGCCATGTACACCTGAGCTGGCGGGTTCGAATCCAGCCCGGGCCTGCCAAACAACAATGACAGCTGCAACCAAAAACGGCCAGGCGTTGTGGCGGGCGTCTGTGGTCCCAGCTACTTGGGAGGCAGAGGCAGGAGACTTGCTTGAGCCCAGGAATTGGAGGTTGCTGTGAGCTGTGAAGCCACTGCACTCTATCCAGGGTGACAGCTTGAGACTCTGTCTCAAAAAAAAAAAAAAAAAAAAAAAAAAAAAGAAGGCAAAGTAGAATTTCAATAGGTACAGGAAAATGGGGCATAATGGGTTAAAGTCACCTTACAGAACAGAAGCAGGGAGGAAGAAAGTGGGTGGCCAATTGGGAGAAAAGCAAATATCATATACTAGGGAGAATGCAGAATCCAGAAGAAGAGGAAGCTTGTCAAGAAAGCAAGCCTGCAGTGTGAACAATCAACAGCTCTTGGACAAGAACCTGGCTACAATGAAGATAAATACAAGGAGTTGTAGAGCAGAACATGAAGGAGCAAGGCATCTGCAGAAATCTTCAACCTCCAAGAGGCTTAGCGTCTAGAGAGAAAGGGAGGTGAGTGGTTTATTTCTCCTTCCTTCACATCTATGGCAATCAGAGGGCTCCTGAACTGCTGGAGAGCTCTCCTACCCTCACAACTCCAAATATAGTTGCCACAGGTGAACAGGGAGCTTCTTGAGGATAAAGAAGTGCCCCCAGGGTTGCTTCCGGTCACCGCAGAGCTGAGCTGAGAAGGCAGGCACCTGTACTGTTTATGCACCCATCAAGCACCTCTATCTTCCCCAGAGGGCTTCAGTCCCTAAATTCCCAGTGAGTTTTTGCCTCACTGGTGCCTACACAAACATTTCCCAAATTTGGCACAGGGAGGGTCCTGGGGGATCTGGGTGACCCCAAAGTCTGGATATTCTGGGTGGACTGCTATTAGTCTTTTTCTACCTCCTGGAGATCTAAACACTCATAAAGTCTGTCCTACAAGGAGTTCTACATACTTATTAAATCTCTGGCCCTAGGGAGTTTTAAATACTCATGAAGTAAAGAACAGGATTTCTCTACCTCTGATGGGTCTAAAAGTTCATTAAGCAAATAGGACTTACTAGTCTTTCTCTACCCCTCATGGGTATAGATATTCATTAAGTAAAGAAGAGGACCTGCCATTTCTTCTGGTTCTGTTAAACATTCCTTCTAGATTGTAGATTTACAGCAGATAACCTTCCAACCTTTTACAAGGCCTCTAACAGATGACCGTGGTCTTTTACACCACCTCAGGAGGCTACTGTTAAGGTTATGGCAGGAATGTTTACCACCTCCTGAACTATGCATATATAACCTCCTGAATGGTGCCAGAATGTTCATAAAACAGGACTCAACTGCATATAAAAGAACTTCCTTACCCTAACTTGGGCTGTTGCCATTTTCAGGAGCAGCCCATCTACTTGCAAATGTTTAGTTAATCCCTGTTATTAACTATACTTGGCCAGGCTCTTTGCAGTAACCTCAACTCTAAAATCTAACAGCTATCTTCTAGAGAGAAGGACAGAGATGACCAGACTGGTAGCTTTCTGACTCTTTCAGAAATTCAGACTCTTTCCCTCCACTTCCCCTGCCCTGCCCATGGCAACGAAGGGCTGAATGAAGCATGGCTCACAGGAACTGCTTTTCTTTTCTATTAGGGCATCCATCATACCAGGGATTCCAAGGAGTGGGGCTAAGATCGTTCATCTGGGGGTGCTGAAGAGGACTGAGGGGTGCTTGGACTGTAAGCTCCCAGCCCGTCAGCCCTCCCTGGTGCTGCCTGCCCAGCTAGTCCACCAGAGTGGGACATGCCTGGAGACAGAGGGGCATCCAACCTGCAAAAACATCAGATAACTTACAAAGGAAAACCCATCAGACTAACCTCAGACTTAACTCAGACCTACCAAGGCAGAAAGGACTAGGGCCTCATTCTCAGTCTTCTCAAACCGAGTAAGAGCCAGCCTAGAATTTTATATCTGGAAAAACTAAGTTTCTTATATGAGGGAGAAATAAAGACATGGTCAGGCAAAGAAACACTGAGGGAATCTAACAAGACCAGACTTGTGCTGCAGAAAGAACTCAGAATGCATTATATACGAACCAGCATAATACACACCCACCAATGTGGAACTACATAAAGCTAACAGTCAGACCCAGATACCACAATAGCTCAATAGGTAAAACAAAGCAATAAAGTTCTGCTCAACAAGATGAACAGAAATCTGCCCCCATTTATCAATTATTTTAATAAATGTGACTGGCTTGGCTCAGTGCCTGTGACTCAACGGGCTAAGGCACTAGCCACGTACACCTGAGCTGGCAGGTTCGAATCCAGCCCGGACCCGCCAAACAACAATGACGGCTGCAACCCAAAAATCACCGGCGTTATGGCGGGCGCCTGTAGTCCCAGCTACTTGGGAGGCGGAGGCAAGAGACTCGCTTGAGCCCAGGAATTGGAGGTTGCTTTGAGCTGTGATGCCACGGCACTCTATCCAGGGTGACAGCTTGAGGCTCTGTCTCAAAAAAAAA